>JAGFNQ010008212.1:131408-151577 GCA_024364735.1 Boesenbergia rotunda
AGAACTAAGGATGTGTTCCTAATATATGGAGAAGGAGATATGGTAATACGTGGGTATACAGATGCCAGTTTCCAGACAGATAAGGATGACTCCAAATCTCAGTCTGGATACGTATTTACTTTGAATGGAGGCGCAATAAGTTGGAAGAGTTCCAAGCAAGACACTGTAGCGGATTCTACCACGGAAGCGGAATATATTGCGGCTTCGGAAGCAGCAAAAGAAGCAGTCTGGATCAAGAAGTTTGTCTCGGAACTTGGTGTGGTTCCAACCATTGATGAAGCAATACCGGTTTACTGCGACAACAATGGAGCTATTGCACAAGCAAAGGAACCAAGGTCTCATCAGCGATCCAAACACGTGCTTCGCCGCTATCATCTGATCAGAGAGATTATAAGTAGGAATGATATACAAATTGAGAAAATTCCCACTGAAAGGAATTTAGCGGATCCTTTAACTAAGGCCTTGCCTCAAAGCAAGTTTGAGGGTCATGTTAGAGCCTGTGGTATTGGATACCGTAGCGATTGGCATTAGGCCAAGTGGGAGTTTGTTAGTAATATGAGAGAAGTGTCCTAAGGCAATCGCCTTATGATTGTAATCATTTACTTTAATAAATGAATATTCACTATTTGAGTATACATGTTCGTGTATTTGATTGAGATCTTAAACTCATTTACTGAATGTCCGCAATACAATTCACAGCATGAGAGAATTTGTGATGAATTCACAACTAGTGATTATCTCTACATGTGCAATTGTGAAGTATTGAAATTGTCCCCAGTCGATGAATTGATAAATACGGACACTATCAATTCTGTTGAGACTAGCATGGGTTATTCTCTAATCAGCTGATTCTCACTGGCTGGTGACATTGGGATGTCCGGAGAAAAACATGAGTGCTAGTTAAGGGAACTAGTTCATTGGAGTGACTAGCTGTAAAACTTCATATGGTAATCTACATATAGATATGTCAATGAAGTTCTTACTGCAGCTTAAGTGCGATGTTCCTTTGACTTGCGGTGTTCAAGTCATCTTGGTCATAAAGACTTATACTTTGACATCTTAAGCAAGCATCTCCAAGGAGGTGTGGACCCAGGATGATTGGGTATAAGCCGAAGTGCCCGAAGATGTTTGAACAGCCTACAAAGGATTCACCACTCCTTGCGAGGAGATGTATACCCAAGGCCTATCGTCGGATTGTTACTCGAAGCCTCTGGCCAGAGCATCACATGTTCCGAGTATGAATCTCTCAGAAACATGAGAGTAACTAGAATCCGTTGGACGAGAAAGACATTACTTGGGCTAGGTGTGACGTAGTCAGCCTAGGGGGACACACACATAGACCGTGTCCTGAACCAAGTGGGTATAAGATGGTGAAGGGAATGAGGCACGACTCATTATAGCTGCTGAAGGGTTTCAGAATTATTTCTGAGGTCAACCGTTGATCTTTCGATTAATTGGGGTCATGATGTACTACTAGGTGCCACTCATGATCGTTCTATAATTGGTTGATTATAGACGGCCAACATAAATCGAAAGCCTATTTAGTCACACGCACTACGAGTAATCCGAGGGATTTAAAATGAGTTGAAAATTGGATTTTCCGATCAAGAGAGATAAGTCGAATCTGAATTTATCAGAGACGCATCGGAAACTTAAAATGGCTAAGTCTTTTGAAGGCTTATTGGACGAATTAAATGAGTTTAATTCGTAAGGTGACGGCTTGGATTTGGTCGGCCAAAGAGGGTCCCCACCCTCTTTGGTTTGGCTGGCCACAATAAAAAAAAGGGAAACCAAATTGTTTGGTTTAAATTATAAAATAAATCGAGCGTGATTTGTTTTATAAAATTATGGATAAAGAAATTTATATAAAGAAATTTATAGAAATTTATTTTTTTTATGGAAATTAAAATGAACCATGGATTGGTTTATTTTATTTTATAAAATCAATTATGAATTGATTTTTCCATGATAAGAAAAATTTATATAATAAATTTCTTGTAAAATTTTATTCCATAATAAAAGGGGAGACATGGTTTTTTTATTATAAATTAAGTTATAATAAAAACTTGGCATAACGGAATAATTCATAGAAAAATTTATAAGATAAATTTCTTATGAAAAATTTATTCCGTTAAAAGGAGACTTGGCGATAAAGAGGCTACTATATAAAGGTGCAAAGGCAAGGCTTGGAAATCAATTCAAGAGATCAAGGATTCTTGCCTAGCCTCTCTTCCTCTCCTTCTCTCCCTCTCCCTCCTCTAGTAGGCGCCGGCCCTAGAGGGCTCCCCTAGGGTTGCCGTGAGCCACCTCCACCAAGAAGGTGCCGAAGAAGAAGAAGAAGCGGGTCGCGACTCCTTCCTTCCTCCCGGAATCTTGATTCCGTTTTTCGTTTGGTGGTTAGTTTTCCATCTCTCTCTCTTGATATTCTAGTCGTGCCTTTGGAGAATCTAGTAGTTCTTGTCGGCACGAAACTCGTGGCTTTGCGAAGTCATCCCGAAGAGAACTCGGCGTGGACGCGAATAGAGGCGGAGCTTCCAAGGGACGCTACGGTTGGATCTCGTCCCTTTCTACGAGTTACGCGAGGTATTAAGTAAATTAGTTTACTTTCTGCAAAATTTTAAATATATGATCATGTCTCCACAACATAAGGTTGTATGCTAGATACGTGGCTAAAATAATTTGAAAAAATTATTTATGCTAAATCTTCCGCTGCACGTAATTAAATTTTAAAATTACGAACCCGTATCCATGTCAACATGCACCCGGTCCCAACAGTCAACATGCACCCGGTCCCAACAACCGGAAGGTGGTCGAACGTCTTCGCCTCCCCTTTTTATAGGGAGGAAGCTCCATGCGTGTCTGCGATGGGGGCAAGACACGTGGACGGCGGGAGACAGCTACATCGAGGCGCCACCACTAAGCAGTAGTTGGACGTGAGCCTGCTACGCATATCAGCCAGAGCTACGCATGTCAGCAAGAGATCGCGAGGAGAGCAGTTGGGGCACGTGGCGAAGGCGAATTCATGAAGGGGTTTTGTCGCCATTAAAAGACTCCGTGTGTTTTTTATGGGTGATGGGCGGCTATGATTGTTGGACCTGGAAAATCGCAAAAGCCTTTTTGAGAAGGC
Organism: Boesenbergia rotunda; assembly: GCA_024364735.1. NCBI lineage: Eukaryota > Viridiplantae > Streptophyta > Magnoliopsida > Zingiberales > Zingiberaceae > Boesenbergia > Boesenbergia rotunda. Next base: position 134,536 of record JAGFNQ010008212.1, read on the forward strand.
CAATTCAAAATTACATCGGACCCCGGGACGAATGTTCCGATTCCTCGAACCCAACGTGCCGCTAATGGAGTAGTAATGAGGGTCAGGACCCACTATAGCATAGCTTCTTCGTTACACCACTAGTCTAATCAGTCATTCACACTTTCTTCGATTAGACATGAAGGGAGGGACTTGTGATGGGGTTGAGCACCCCGTGACTGACACGTGGACTGAAGAAGCTATGTGGCAAGATTTATCAAGTCTGGATGACTCTCTTTCCCTGATGCCCGAGACCTCCTCGGGAAGGTGGATTCCCGAGACCAACTCGGGGTAGACATACTCTTGAAGATCGCTCCAGAAGGACATACACCAAAGATCACCTCAGGAGAGCAGGTCCCCGAGATCACCACGGGAAGGCGAACACCCGGGACCCCCCCCCCCCCCCCCGAGCCAAAGGATCCCGAGACCATCTCGGGTAGTGGAGCCCCAGGAGCACTCGGACTCAAGTAACGGTCCCCTTTCTTCGGATCAGTGGATAATCATCACCAATTATTACGGGATAATCACGACCCATGATACACGGCCATCAAAGCCTTAATCATCGTAATCGTCTAGATTTGATGGTTGCGAAGACCGTTACAAAGATTATCCAGTAACCGATTATTGAAGAGACGTGGAGAAGAACGTGGGAACACGAGTGATTGCCGCCTCAGGTATAAAAGGTACTTCAAACCTCCAAGTAAGTGTGTGACGCACATTCTAACTCATACTTTTATCCTTATTTCCTTCTATTTCCCTAACAAACTCAGACACTAACTTGAACGTCGGCTGGACAACCTCTGGCGTGATCTCCTAACGCTCGTGTTAATCTCGCAGGGGGAGCTCTTCCTCTGTCGTCAGTATCCTCGTGAGCTGAACCCTGATGACTGACCGTCGACGTCGATTCCTTCCGAAACAACAAAAAATAAAAATAAAAACAAATAGCTTGTGCTAATAACAACTCTTGAGGATAATTCCATTTATTATCATGACATTTTATATCAAGGTAGCAAAAGAAGATTCGCTCGCTCTCAGCGTCTCCACTAACCCATCTCAGGATCAATACGAAGGACATAAATCACATGAACTACTAATTTTGTTATGACTAACGAGTGAGTAGAATGACTGCACTGACTTTGCCCATCCCGTTAGGACTGACGTTTTATATCATGACTCATCTGAACTATTGCAACATAAGTGCTCCATCACTATAAACGCTAGTCACAATATCGAAATTAATAATATTCATGATTTATTTCTTCCATATTAATAGATTAATATGAATACTAATATGAATAAATCACCTTTGTCACCTCCATCACTAAAAATGCAATCCATCACTGCCAACACAAGGACCAGAGTACAGCGACTAATTAACTTTTTTTTAAACGGAGAAATTCTTCCTAAATACTCCGAAATATCCCAAAAATAAGGCATCGCCCACTTGCGAAGTGCCAAACAACACCTCCAATACGTCTTTTTATATATAATCTTCAATATGTGATTTATAGCCCTAAAGGAGTCAAGAATACAACTATATTTCTTACTCAAGTCACAATGAATTGTTCATGGACTCGCCACGCCCAAAACTTGACTCGCATGGGCACAGTGTGCCGGCGCGAACCCGACCCGGGACTTTTCCAGATCGTACTCGACCCAAACGTTCTGCTGGTGGTGGTGACCGATCACGTACGCCGACAAGGGCACGAGGTCCGAGTTGCCGAACGTGAAGCACCACACCGCGTCCGCTCCCCGCGCCTCCCCTGGAGCTCGGTACAGCAACCGTTGACCTGCCACCGCCACCTCCGCCCCACCGCGCAGCAGCAGGGACACTGCCGGAAGCTCCGTGGGCGGCGCCGGTCTTTTGGCCGGCACCCGGAAGCAGAGGTCGAACGCGCCCTGGAACACGAAATCTGGCTCGGCCAAGGGCGCCAGCTTGCCGCGTGTCTGCCGAGAGAACTCGGCCTTGAGCGCGTCGTAGGCCGGGCCCAGCAGGAAGGTGAACTGGCTGCCTGAGTCGACCATGGTCTGCCCGGCGCCCGTGTGGTCGGGAACGAACGCCGATTTGGGGATCGGGAGGAGCGTGCAGCCGACGCGGATGCCATCTAGTTGGATGGAGTAGGCGACGCGGTCGAAGTAGGGCAGCGGGAGCGAGATTTGGATGAGGGGCGTGTAATTGAGGGGGAGGAGGAAAGGGGGCGCCGCATCGCCGAGGAGGAGCACTCCGGCAGTATCCCCGTCGGGGATGCAGTAGGAAAACCGGCGAATGGCGCTCTGGGTCACGAAGGAGAGGGATCCCCTATTCATGCCAAGAAGCCCTACAACGTCGGAATCGCCATCGGCGGCGGAGTAAGCGTTGCCCACACAGCCAAACACGGTGGGCATCGGAGCGGATCCGCCCACGAGGAAATCGTCGGTGGAGAGAGCGCCGTCGGCGTAAGACGCGTCAGCGTAAGAGAGATAAACATGGCAGAGACCAGCCGGGGACGTGGCGTCGCAGACGGGAGGCATCGGCAGGTCGCGACCGCGGTCGCGGCAGGTCGGCGAAACGCAGTAAACGGGGGAGTAGGTGGCTGACCGACGGGGATCAAAGAAAGGCGCCGTGGTGGAGTTGCAGAGCAGCCAGGAGAGCTCGCTTCCGGTGTCGAGCACCATGGATACGTTCTGCGGCGGCGTGCCGACGGCGAGGAGGACGGTGAGGCTGACATTGTGGCGGAAGAGAAGCTTCTGAGCTGGCTTGGGGAGCGACAAAGGAGGCACCTTTTGCGTTCTAAGTGGCATCGCAAGTGAAAAAGACGGCACCTTTGAATGATTCACAGTCGAAAGAGCGCTCATTCCTCTCGCGGAGTGAGAAGAGAAGAAATGAAGAAGAAACAGAAGAAGAAGCAGAAACGAACAAGAAGCAGAGGAGTTCATGCTGCTTGCTCCAGTTCTGGACGCAAACCACTGCAGATTTTGACGGAGACGGCAGATTTGGATTGCGAATGAAGTCGCCAGCAAGAAAAGAACATGAAGGTTTCCGAGCTTCCAGGCGGTGCAGTTTAGGAGAAGCCAAGAATCAAAGCTGGTGGCGAGGCCTAAGAAAAATCTTTGTCCGTGTCCCCTGTATCGTCCGTGGATTTATTAGCGATCGAGATGTTCTCCTATTTACCTTCGACAACAGAAATTCATGTCTGACGGAACAAGTAAACTAGATTTCTACCTGATTGGATTCGTTCAAGTCCTGAAGAAAATCGGCGGAAGCTTCGAGTCCAGATCGGCATCATTGGGCTTCTCATGAAGAAGCAAAAGATTAAGGCCAGAGCGAAATCCAGATGACGACCATTAAGCTTTAAACGCGCTGATCCCGCCCTATCTTTGGCACTATACGGACCGCCAACGTGGCAAACGGCCTGGCCAACTTCAGGATCCACGTCAATGTACGGGCAGCCAACTCGACAAACATCATGACCGGTCCCAGGGTCTCCGCCGGCCGGTCAAACCCGGCCGGCCACATTAAGGCTTACACGCCTCATCCGGCCGGTCAAACCCGGCCGGCCACATTAAGGCTTACACGCCTCATCCGGCCGGTCAAACCCGGCCGGCCACATTAAGGCTTACACGCCTCATCCGGCCGGTCAAACCCGGCCGGCCACATTAAGGCTTACACGCCTCATCCGGCCGGTCAAACCCGGCCGACCGCATTAAGGCTCACACGCCTCGTTTATCCGACGTGCATCCGCCCGGCAGTCCTTTACACCCAGACTTGATATCCAGCCGGGCGTGCCGTCCCTGTGTCCGCTCGGGCACTCTCTTGGGATCACCCTGAGATAATGACAGAATACACCTGCACCCGCTGCAGATAACAAGCTATCACCATTCGTGTGAACTGACTCTCTTTGATTTACAGAAACCCGTCTTTGTCCTCACATAAGACAAACGGTATACGACAAAGAAGTTGGTTACAAATCACATAACCATACCATATCCTCTGACCCTGTCAGAGGATCCTGACACAGGTCATACTCACACGACCTAACCATACCACATCCTCTGATCCTGTCAGAGGATCCTGACACAGGTCATACCCAAATCGACCTAACCATACCATATCCTCTGACCTTGTCAGAAGGTCCTGACACATGTCAGATTGGTCCTTTTCCCCGGCTATATAAGCCACTCCTCTCCTCATTCGCAGGTACGCAACATACACGCGCGAAACCTCTGTCTTCAGTGCTTCATTATTTTCCTTGTTCATCGGAGTGCTGACTTGACCGTCGGAGTGCCTTGCCGGGACGTCTCCCGGCTAGGTTGCTAACGGTCATCTTCCTCCCCAGGTCCACCTCCATCCGGTCGAGGGCTCATCCGGCGGCACCCGCTTCCTACCATTCGAAGGACACCCTACGCCCGCTGCCATTCTGCGCGAGGACATCCAGTCATCGTCCACGTCACGCCTCTACACCGTCATTCCGGTTGTGGCTCCATCGCGCTCGGCGACAGGATCAATTTGGCGCTAGAAGGAGGGCTTTGCTGCCTGATCGAGAGCGAAGAATGGAAAACCCCAATCCACTGACGGTTACTCTTTCGCCAGAAGAATACGAAATGCTGATGGCTGTCCGGACACAGTAGGCACAACAATCGCATCCGCCAATCGGTAGTCAGGGAGCCCGGCTTCCTGGGCCCTCTATACGAGGAAATGCGGAAGGTATGGCTGTTCAGCCCGACTCCTTCATTCCTAAATTTCCCCAAGCACTTTTTAGGAACGAGGCCCAATCGGCCCCGACCGAAGCTTCCGCGTCCAGCAGGGCGCATCAGGCGCGCCCCGATAAAGGGAAGGTGTTGGCCGACCCCGTGGCGGCCCGCCCGACTCACAGTCCTTTCTCTCCACAAATTCTGGGGGACCCCGTTCCCAAGCATCTGTGATTCTTCACCATGCCAGAGTATTCGGGGGCCAGCGACCCTGAGGAACACGTCATGAAGTTCGAGAGCGCCGCCCGGCTGCACCAATACCCGGAGGGCGTCAAATGCCGCGCTTTCCTGACAACCCTCTCCGGGCAGGCTCAACGATGGTTCGATGGACTCCCGAGCGGATCAGTCGGGAGTTTCGCAGAAGTTAAGCGGCTGTTCCTGCAACATTTTGCAAGCAGTCGGAGGCATCATAAGACCAGCCTCAACTTGTTCTCGCTGAAGCAAGGTCCGAAAGAATCACTCCGGGCCTACATCCAGAGGTTCAATGGAGTAGCTATCGAGGTGCCCAACACCACGCCCGAAGTGCTGATCGCCGCCTTCTCACAAGGGCTCCAAGAGGGTGATTTCTTTCGATCCCTGATCAGGAAACCACCGAAGGATTTCGACAGCCTACTCGGGAAGGCTGTTAAGTATATCAACGTAGAGGAAGCGCAAGCCGCCCGGAGGAAGGAAGTAATAGTTAGCCCACAACCCGCACCTCAACACAACAGATCGCCAGGAGGACCGATTCGCAGTCCCCGACCGGCTGATCGGCCGGGAATGAGACCCCAGCAAGTGCAGGTGGCACAGGGGAAATGGCCCAACCGATGGGCACCGTATTGTGCGTTTCACCAGTGCAACACGCACAACACGGAAGACTGCCGAGCGGGCGGCAGAGCTCGGACCCCACTCGGCAGGGGCCAAGGACGACAAACCCCGCAGGGGCGTGGGCGTGGTCAGGGAGCCACAGCCCAACAAAGACAAAGGCATGATACCCCCGCCGCTCGGCAATTGTTTCCTCAGCCCGAGCAGGAAGAGGCGGAGGAACTTGACGAAGATCAAGCAAATCACCAGAACGCCGTCCGAGGAGGCGTCAATGTGATTTCCGGCGGCCCGACCGGAGGCGACTCCAACCGAGCCAGGAAGACGCAGGTGCGCCGACTGGAAATTCACCAAGTCGGAGTCAGCACCTCTCAAGCTCAAGGGCCCCAAATCAGCTGGGGGCCGCAGGATTTACAAGGATTGGAGGTGCCGCACGACGACCCGCTGGTCATCACGGCTGTCATCGCCAACTACGAAGTCCACCGCACCATTGTGGACACCGGCAGCTCGGTAAACATTTTATATAAACGAGCTTTCGATCAATTGCAAATTGACTTGTCGCAGCTGGAGACGGTGGTTACTCCCCTGTTCGGATTTACGGGGAACGAAGTGCGGCCGATCGGACAAATACGGCTAGCCGTCTCACTTGGAGAAGAGCCACTCAAGAGAACCCGGTGGACCACGTTTCTGATTGTGGATGCGCCAGCTGCCTACAACTCCATCCTCGGTCGACCAGCTCTCAACGAATTCAAAGCGGTAGTCTCCACCTACTACCTCAAGGTGAAATTTCCGGTCGGCGACAGGGTCGGCGAGGTGAAGGGCAATTAGACCGTGGCCCGGCGCTGCTACGCTGATGATGTCCGGTCGGGAGGTCAGAAAGCAAGGCGGGCAGGTAGCAGCTGCAACATGGTGCAAGCCTCCCCTTGGGCAGAATTGAGGGAAGACAAAGAAGAGGTACAACTTTTGCCCGGGCGGGAGGATACCAAGATACAAATTGCTGCAGGACTTCCCGAGGAGCTGAGGCAATCCCTAATTGAATCCCTCGCTCGGAATCAAGACGTATTTGCCTGGTCGGCGAAAGACTTAAAGGGAGTCCGGCCAGAAGTAGCAGAGCATCAATTGCACGTGCACCCGGGTGCGCGGCCAGTAAAGCAGCGAAAGAGGGACCACAGCGCCGCTCAGAATAAAGTCATCCGGGCGGAGGTTGAAAGACTATTGGAGGCAGGACACATCCGAGAGGTCCAGTTCCCTGCCTGGCTGGCCAATGTGGTGCTGGTATCCAAACCCAACGACAAGTGGCGGGTATGCATTGATTTCCGAGACCTTAATCGTGCCTGCCCGAAAGATTGCTACCCGCTCCCGCGAATTGATCAAATGGTAGACTCGACGGCCGGCAGCGAGTTCATATCAATGCTGGACGCGTACCAGGGATACCACCAAGTCCTGCTGGCTGCTGATGATCAGGAGAAGGTTAGCTTCGTCACGGCTGACGGCACCTACTGCTACACCGTCATGCCGTTCGGCCTCAAAAATGCGGGGGCCACCTACCAAAGAATGATGAACAAGGTGTTCCGATCACAGATGGGGCGTAACGTCGAAGTATACGTCGACGATATTCTGATCAAGACTGCTCGGGCAGAAGAACTAATCCCCGACGTTGAAGAAACTTGCCAGACTCTACGGCGGTTCGGCCTGAAGCTTAATCCGGCCAAATGTTTATTCGGGGCTCGAAGCGGGAAGTTCCTCGGCTATATAGTGACCGAGCGGGGAATCGAAGCGAATCCGGGCAAAGTAAAGGCCATCATGGAGATGCCGCCTCCAAGGAATCTCAAAGAAGCTCAAAGGCTGATGGGGCGAATAACGGCCTTGTCAAGGTTCATTTCCCGGTCAGCAGAGCGGGGTCTGCCATTCTTTAAGACCTTACGCCGGGCCACCAAATTTCAGTGGGACGCAGAATGTGACAAGGCATTCGAAGAGCTGAAAGCTTATCTATCTGAGCTGCCGACACTATCCCGGCCGGAGCCGAATGAGAATTTATATGTATACTTGGCGGCCTCCTCTGACTCGGGCAGCATGGTGTTGGCCCGGCAAGAAAAAACGGAGCAAAGGCCGGTGTACTTCTTTACCCACTTATTTAAAGGAGCCGAGTGTCGGTATACGACACTCGAAAAATTGTGCTACATACTATTTTTAGCCGCACGGCGACTCAGACCATACTTCTTATCTCACCCAATTACTGTATTGACTGACAGTAACTTGGGACGGGTACTCACTAATCCAGATGCCTCAGGACGGTTAGTCAAATGGACAACTGAGCTGAGTGAGTATGACATACAATATCAACCCCGACCTGCTATCAAGGCTCAAGCTTTAGCCGATTTCCTCACGGAGTGGCATCCTGATGAAGTAGAGGGCGTATGGAAAGTGTACGTTGATAGGGCATCCTCTCGACAAGGAAGTGGAATCGGCGTTCTCATGGTTTCACCCGAAGAAGAACGGCTGCACCTGTCCGTGCGGCTAGGACACAAGGCGACTAATAACGAAGCTGAATATGAAGCACTTCTAGCCGGTCTGCAAGCCGCCCGGCATGTCGGAGCCACTCGGGTGTGGCTATACTCAGATTCGCAACTGGCTATACAGCAATTGGCCGGTAATTTTGAAGTCAACAGCAGCCGGCTGCAAGAGTACATCGACGCTTATGAACAGCTGAAGGCGGGTTTCAGGGAAGTACTCTTACAGAAGATCCCTCGGGAAAGCAACTTGAAAGCAGATGAGCTAGCTAAACTAGCTAGCGCAGTCGGAGCGTGGGTGGTCCCTCGGCCAGCCTGCCATGCCTTATTCGTCATGCAAATCGAGCAGCAAGCAGAGATCGAATTAGAAACCGATTGGAGAACTCCATTGATTGCATTCTTGACTAGAGGAGAAGTACCATCCGACCGGGAGGAGGCTCGGATGCTCAGAAAGAGAGCCGTACAGTATACCATGGTCGGAGATGTCCTCTATAAACGGGCTCACGCCCGGCCCTTACTCAAATGCATTGGCAGTGAAGATGCAGATTATGTGCTCCGGGAAATACATATGGGGGTATGCAGTACTCATTCGGGTGGTAGAGCCACCGCCCGGAAGGCTCTGTTGGCTGGGTATTATTGGCCAACTTTGCAGAAGGATGCCGACCGGCTGGCCGCAACATGCATCTCATGTCAAAAACACCAGTGCCTGCCGCACCGGCCGACCGAAGTAATGAAAACATCTGTGGTCTCTTGCCCGTTTGACCAATGGGGCATGGACATCGTGGGTCCCTTTCCGCTTGCTCCCGCTCAGAAGAAGTTCTTATTGGTCGCGGTGGATTACTTCTCTAAATGGGTGGAAGCAGAGGCGCTGGCCCGGATCACCGAGCAGGCGGTGATGAAGTTCTTGTGGCAAAACATCTTATGCAGATACGGGATCCCCCACAAGTTGGTTTCTGACAATGGTCGGCAATTTTCAGGGAAGGAAATCAAAGAGTGGTGTTCAAGGTACGGCATCCAGCAGGCCTTTACGTCTGTGGCGTATCCACAAAGCAACGGCCAGGCAGAAGTCGCCAATCGGGAAATTTTGAGAGGGCTCAAAACCAAGCTGGACCATACAGGAACAAACTGGGTGGAGCAGCTGCCCGGAATCCTTTGGGCAAACAGAACCACACCTAGAGAAGCGACCGGGCAGACGCCATTCCACCTAGTCTATGGCAGCGAGGCGGTGGTGCCAGTCGAGGTCGGTTGTGAATCTGATCGACGGATAATCTACGACGAAGGGAATGATGAAAGAAGGCGCTTAGAGCTTGACCTCATTGAGGAAGTCCGAGAAAAAGCAGCCGCCCGGATGTTCGCGTACCGACAGCGTATGAAACAAAGATACGACCAGAAGGTGTCGCCGCGCTCGTTTCAAGCCGGGGACCTCATCTGGAAGCGTATAAAGCCAGTCGGTGATGTGAACAAATTACAACCCCAGTGGGGCGGGCCTTTCAAGGTAGTAGAGAAACTGCATTCAGGCGCTTACTACTTGGAGGATGAACATGGCAAAAGGCTTGGCCGACCGTGGAGTTCCCGACACTTGCAAATGTATAGAGAGCCCTAGAGTGATGTAATCTTGTAAAACGCAGCATTCTATTTATAAAGAGAGGCTCTCCCGACCGAAGTTATCGGTCGGCCACACAAGGCAAGTAGTACCTGGACGGGACGCAAGCTGACGCGTCGTACCTTCCAGAAGCCTGAGTCGGCGACTGACCGTAAGCGTCAGCCCACTCGGAAGCCTGAAGCGGTGTCTGGTCGGAGGCGTGGCGTCCCACGCAGAAGATCGGCTCCCTTTGGAAGCCTGAGTCGGCGACTGACCGTAAGCGTCAGCCCACTCGGAAGCCTGGTCTGGTTCCTAGTCGGAAGCGTGGCGGCCCACGTTGAAGATTGGCCCATCCGGAAGCCTGAAGCGATGTCCGGTCGGATGCGTGGCGTCCCACGCGGAAGGTCGGCTCCCTTTGGAAGCCTGAGTCGGCGACTGACCGTAAGCGTCAGGCCACTCGGAAGCCTGGTTCGGTTCCCAGTCGGAAGCGTGGCGGCCCACGTGGAAGATTGGCCCATCCAGAAGCCTGAAGCGGTGTCCGGTCGGAGGCGTGGCGTCCCACGCAGAAGATCGGCTCCCTTTGGAAGCCTGAGTCGGCGACTGACCGTAAGCGTCAGCCCACTCGGAAGCCTGGTTCGGTTCCCAGTCGGAAGCGTGGCGGCCCACGTGGAAGATTGGCCCATCCAGAAGCCTGAAGCGGTGTCCGGTCGGAGGCATGGCGTCCCACGCAGAAGATCGGCTCCCTTTGGAAGCCTAAGTCGGCGACTGACCGTAAGCGTCAGCCCACTCGGAAGCCTGGTTCGGTTCCCCGACTGGGCGTGTGGTGACCCGCACCCCTCAGTCGGACCGGCTAGCCGGCTAATTTACACCTATTTTCCTAACTTGGCTTGGTTTCCCGACCGGGCTTGTGGCGACCCACACCCCTCAGTCGGACCAACCATCAGGCTAACTTAGCCATTTTTCATGACTTGGTTTAGTTCTCCGACCGGGCGTGTGGTGACCCACACCCCTCAGTCAGATCAACCCATCGTCACCTTGCGCAGACATTTTTTCCCGCGCTTATTTCTGCTCTCTGGTCTGGTTTAAAGTGATCCATATCCCCCACCCGGCCAGTCGAGCAACACTTGCTTAGTCATTCTAAATAACGCATCAAAGGAAAAACTTTCATTGATAATTGGCTCGGAAACAGTACAAAAAGGAGAGCCCCGACCGGCGACTCAAGATTACATGATTAAGTAAAAGGCTGGAAGAAGTCCTTAGGGAGTAGTTCCTTGACCCGGCTGACTTGGACGATATTGGCAGGGAGGTCGGCAGGCAGATGGCCGCTCTCTTGAAGTTGCAGAATGGCGCTGTTTAACCCCATCTGGAACATACCAGATGTCCGCTGGCCCAGCTGCACGCCGAACTCTGTAGAGTTGATGTAGGCCAGGCGATGTGCGTCCATCCGAGTGGGCTCGCCTGCTTGATGCAGCTTCAGGCTGTCAATTTCTGCCCGGAGGTTAGCTAGCTCCTTGTCCTTCTCCTCCAGGGCAACGGTTTGAGAGGCCAGTATTCCTTCAGACAAATGGAGCTCGTCTCCTCGAATGTCTAAGGCCTTCTCTTTGGCATTCAAGTCCGACTCCCGAGTCGCCAGCTCCTGTTCTTTTGCGTTTAAGGACGTTTGGAGCTCCTCCGAGGACTTCATCATTTTGTCCAGCTCCGCCTTCAAGGCTTGGGCCTCGACAGCCTTCTTGTCGAGGTCCGAGCGGGCACGGCGCTGCAGGGCCAACGCCTTCTTCCTCTCCTGCTCAAGGGTTTCGTGCAGGGAGGAAGATCGGGCGTAGGCCCGCTCGGCTGCCTCCGCTCGGGTAGTTTCCTCCATCAGCAGCGCCTCAGCAGAACGGAGTTTCTCCTTAAGGTCCAGTATCTCCGAGCGGAGAATAGCTGTACCCTCCTCGCCAACCGGAAGGTTATCGTGCGACTGGCGGAGCTCCATTTCCTCGAGCCGCCGTTCGGCCGCTCGGCGTCCCCTGGCGTTGAGGACCAAAGAATAGGCGACGCTCGAGCAGGAGGCCCAAAACTACAATAAAAGTGTTAGAAGGAAGCAAGTTAATTAAGCATCGAAGCATTGTACTTACATGCGTAGCGTCCTGAAAGAATTGGTCGGCCAGTCGGATCGGGGGTCGGGAAGTCCCCTCCCTCATACCCTGCTCCCAGCATTCCGCCAATTCCCCGTAAAGAGTAAGGCGCTGCTGGACTTCACTGGGGGTTGCTGGGTCGAGCGAGGGGAGATATACTCCATAGGCACACGGCTGCGAGCGGCGTCCTCCCGAGCGAGGCGAAGCCGGTGCCCCAGCTGACCGGCTCGTTTCAGCCGGGCTGGCAGTGGCCTCTGTAGGTTGAGATTGAGAGCCCGAAGCAGAAGTCCTCGGGCGCCTCTTCAAAGGCTGAGGGTCAGGAGAATCAGAAGAGGACCGACCTCCCTCCGTCGGTTCCTCTATGCGGATAGAAGCACTGGCTTTCCGCTTGGAAGGCACGGACTTCTGCACGGAAGGCTGAACCTTCTGCTTCCCGGAATGTCTGGCAGGGGTAGAAGATTTGGGTAAGCCGACCGGATCCCTAGAACCAGTCGCCGCTGGTTGGGCAGTAGCCTGGGGGGCGGGCTCCGCGCTCTCTGGAACCGGGGGTTGGTCGGGTAGACCGGCCTGGCGAAGGCGCAGTTGTTCGGCTGCCCGGGCATTTAACTCTGCGTCTGCCAGGCCCAGGGCCTTATCGAGGGCCGCTTCCCACATCATCTCAGCTGAAAAACCACAGGATGTTGAGTTAGGGAGAAAGGAGTACGAAACGAAAAAGACTTACAGAAAGTGCCGGGCAGGGCGGCAGGCACTCGGCTCAGCCCAAACATGTACAAGACGGCGTCATTGAGAAGTTTCATGCCGTCGAAGCGGAGGCCCCCGAGTCGAGAAACAGCCAGGGTAAATAATGGGTCGGACTTAAAATTTTTTAAAGGAGCTATAGGGGGTAGGTCCTCAACCCATCCGATTGGGAACCCGGGGCTGGTCGGGGGACTTATGAAGAAGAAATGAGTCTTCCATCCCTTATTCGAGGAAGGAATATTCTCCACTATGGATAATTTGGCCCGGGCTTGGAGAAAGAAATTCCCGGCCTCCTGTTTTTTCGGGTAATAAAAGAAATAAAGAACCTCCGGTCGGAGGGGGACTCGGTAAAGGGTAAAAAGAACTATTATGTTACACAGTATGCGAATAGCGTTGGGAGAGAGCTGGAAGATAGGCACATGGAAAAAGTTACAGAAGTCTACAATAAAGGGATGAAGAGGGTAGCGCAGGCCAGACATATGTTGGTCCCGGAAAAACACAAAGAAACCAGTCGGGGGCTTGTGTGGTCGGTCAGCCCTTGTGGGAACAGCAATGTGGTAATTTTCAGGGACATTGTAGGCCAGTCGGAGATCGGAGACGGTCTCATCGTAAAGGGAAGACTCGACAGAGGTGTACCAAGTAGGGGCAGCCATTGGAGTAGAAAGAAAGGGCAACAGGAAGAAAGGGAAGAAGAGGGAGAATCTGACCGTAGGTGGTGGTGGAAAGGATTAACCGGCGGAGGAGACGAGGGCAACAGCAGCACGCGAAGACGGCGGCAAGTAGCGAGAGGCACCGAGATTAGAAGGAAAACAGCGAAGGAGCAAATGAGGGTTTCGGCGAAGAGGAAGACCTATTTATACGTAGGCCGGAAGAAGGGAGGCCGTCCGATGGCGATCCACGTGTATGGAGATCGCCCCATCCATGCCACTGAAGCGTCCCACGAATCAGCCTCGAAAAGACGCGCCGTGGGTGCTGACGCCGCCTGCATCGGCGACAGGGCGCGTCGTCGTGTCGGCCAGCCGGAAGCTGCCGCGTGGCGGAAAGAATTACGCGCGTTAATGGCCATTAAAAGCTCGTAATCATGGAGAGAAATCGCATCCCGGTCGGCCAACCAGCGGGCGCCACGTGGCTCAGATCATTAAAGCGGAGGTGATGCCGTTAAGGCGCCGGTCGCCTCGGGCGTGTCACATCACCTCATTCAACTTAGAATGTCGCGTCTCCATTAATTGACCGACTTGGGCAATCACGAGGAAATCGTCTGGGGCGCAGGACACTCCACCTTTCTTGCGACTCAAGGCAAACACTCTCCCGCCCAAACATACTCAGCATATCTCTCATCAGCTATCAATGTTCGTCCGGTCGGACGCATTCACAATATACGGACGCGTGGCGGCCCACGCTCTTTTCAGTCGGGAATAACTATTTTGTCTACGCAGGACAATTTACGAGGACACGTGGCGACCCACGTTCCTCCAGTCAAATGCTTCATCCGATCAGACGTCTTCATCATGTCAATGGCAAGTCGGGAATGCGTGGCGGCCCACGCTCCCCCATTACTCCTCGTCCGGTCGGACATCGTCACTTAACAAGATGGCGCGTGGCAGCCCACGCCCATCTCGACTAACAATCTTCTTCCGCCCGGACAAGGTAGGCATACTCAACACCAGCTGTTGAGCATCGTGTTAAGCTGGCCGGATATTAAAAGGGACAATTTGTTCGGCCGCAGAATGGTTGTACACACTTGTAGTCCAGTCAGTCGGACTGATCGCCTCCTTCGACTAGACTTGAGGGGAAGGCTATTAATCCCGCCCTATCTTTGGCACCATACGGACCGCCAACGTGGCAAACGGCCTGGCCAACTTCAGGATCCACGTCAATGTACGGGCAGCTAACTCGACAAACATCTTGACCGGTCCCAGGGTCTCCGCCGGCCGGTCAAACCCGGCCGGCCACATTAAGGCTTACACGCCTCATCCGGCCGGACAAACCCGGCCGGCCACATTAAGGCTTACACGCCTCATCCGGCCGGTCAACCCGGCCGGCCACATTAAGGCTTACACGCCTCATCCGGCCGGTCAAACCCGGCCGGCCACATTAAGGCTTACACGCCTCATCCAGCCGGTCAAACCCGGCCTACCGCATTAAGGCTCACACGCCTCGTTTATCCGACGTGCATCCGCCCGGCAGTCCTTTACACCCAGACTTGATATCCAGCCGGGCGTGCCGTCCCTGTGTCCGCTCGGGCACTCTCTTGGGATCACCCTGAGATAATGACAGAATACACCTGCACCCGCTGCAGATAACAAGCTATCACCATTCGTGTGAACTGACTCTCTTTGATTTACAGAAACCCGTCTTTGTCCTCACATAAGACAAACGGTATACGACAAAGAAGGTTGGGTACAAATCGGCATAACCATACCATATCCTCTGATCCTGTTAGAGGATCCTGACACAGGTCATACTCAGCACGACCTAACCATACCACATCCTCTGATCCTGTCAGAGGATCCTGACACAGGTCATACCCAAATCGACCTAACCATACCATATCCTCTGACTTTGTCAGAAGGTCCTGACACATGTCAGATTTGGTCCTTTTCCCCGGCTATATAAGTCACTCCTCTCCTCATTCACAGGTACGCATACATACACGCGTGAAATCTCTGGTCTTCAGTGCTTCATTATTTTCCTTGTTCATCGGAGTGCTGACTTGACTGTCGGAGTGCCTTGCCGGGACGTCTCCCGGCTAGGTTGCTAACGGTCATCTTCCTCCCCAGGTCCACCTCCATCCGGTCGAGGGCTCATCCGGCGGCACCCGCTTCCTACCATTCGAAGGACACCCTACGCCCGCTGCCATTCTGCGCGAGGACATCCAGTCATCGTCCACGTCACGCCTCTACACCGTCATTCCGGTTGTGGCTCCATCGCGCTCGGCGACAGGATCACGCGCATATACTTTCTCTTTTTTAATGTCTTTTTTCAATCAGTAACAAACCTGTTTTCAATCAAGAAACAGTTCGGTTGTGACAGTGAAGGTGAATGGGCTTGTTGTGGATTGTCTTGACAATGAAAAGGGCATGAATAGTGACTTGCACAGGGATGTTGCGATACAGAAGAGTTTAGAGTTTGGCCGGCCAGAGGACAAGGACATTATTATATTATTCAAGCAATCTGGTCTGTCAACGCATCTGGTCCACGAGTGTTCCATGTGATTCGGTCTCCTGAGTCACTCTTATTAAGTAACATCCTAACTCACTCCCGAATACTCAGCATTCTACGTATCTCATCCAACTCGGCAGCCCAATTCTCTGACTTGACTTCTCGAGTAGCCCTTGTAACTTGGCAGCCCGAGCATCTTGAATTGAATTCCATTTGAGTCCGCCCTTCAATCTGATTAGAGGAGAGATCAATGATATCCCGAGTAACAATACTTTTTACATGCAACTCGCAATCATGGGATCCAATAACTTATTCAGTGTCAGAGTATGATTCTCTACAATGCATAATTTTTTTAATTAACATTATATATTACTCTACAATGCATAATTTTTTTAATTAACGTTATATATTTTATTTTTCGAATCGATTAATTTAAAGATGATGATCAATCTAATCCCACCTAGGAGTGATAACCGATCCAGTCCTATAAATTTTTTTTATCAGTTATCAAGATAAATCGAAAAGTAGTTATGCAAACCCATCTAGATTATCAACGTTTTTAGATTTGTTTTTCACTAAAGGAAAATTTTTCTATATTATACCATAACTAAGATTTAAACTTTAGATTTCCTAATATTCATCGACGGATCTAAATATTACACCATTAACCTTAATACTAATTTTTCTCCTAACATATTTCTATTATTCTATTCTTTATGACATTGCCCCGATTCTTCGAGGGCCAATTCATCGGTGGTTCAAGGGTGAATGAGTGGGCAATCCTTGCCCAATTGCTGATGAGGCTTTTCGAGAGGGATTTGAGAAGGAAAAGATTAGTTAGGAGGATTGTCGGAGGGGTCTCCAGCTCAACTACTCCGACACTCAAGTCAACTACCGGTCACAAAGAAGAAGGTACTAGAAGCAAATTAGGGTTGTCACAGTTACCTGGTACTGTGGGACAAGATATCTTTTTATAGGAGAGAAGGGAAACTCACATTCCCATTGGTTTGAGGTTCTAGTCATCGTTTCCCACGTACGCGTAGAATCTTTTATTATGCATTTAATGGGGAGTAAAGGGGAGTGTTTCTCATGGGCCCATGTTCTCTCTATCGTTTCATCCAATTCCTAACAAACATTGTACCTTCATATGTTGGGGAGATGGAGACGGAGATAGTTATGAATCTTGAGTTGATCGAGATGGTCTCGATTGGCCGACCTTGGATTAACTAGTCTCGACTTGGGCTCCTACTCTGAGTTGGCCTATTTAGGCCATCTACAATTATACCCGGGAATGAGGCCTCAGGTCGGGGAATGCCTGAGTTGAAACACCCAAGTTCGGGTATGTTACAATAAGAGAATTTTCAATACACAAAAGTTACAAAATAT
>JAGFNQ010008213.1:0-39272 GCA_024364735.1 Boesenbergia rotunda
TCATTGGATATTAGATACTACAGTGATTGACACTAGTTCTAGTGGGAGATTGTTAGTGAGAGCCCTAGAGCCAATCATGTGATGGTTGTTGTATGGACTCATTGTATCATATTTCATATATATATATAAAGGCATTTGATTATGGTTATTATACTTACTTGTATTGGTGCCAAATAACTAAGTGTAATAACGTCCTTGGTAGTAGGTTCATATCTATATCAATCGATTGGTTGAATCGATAGTGAGATGATATAGAGAACACTACTCTTAATTATTCCTAGTCAAGTATTAACATTCAGGGACAATGTTAATGCATAGAGACTAGCATGTAGGTCAACACGATGACTTGATCTCACAAGTCATGGATATGAGATATCAAGTTGACACATGAGTATACATTGGAGAATGTATACTGAATGACCCACCATGAGAAAGTATCATGGATCGTTATATGAGTGTCATATACTTTCTCATGTGACTATTAGTATGACTATTAGTCCTTAGACCTGAAGTCACCATAGTTCCCTACATAAGGAGTTATGTACTTTAGTTTCGTCAAACGTCACCCGTAACTGGGTGGACTATAAAGGCGATTACTGGGTATCTAACAAATTATGCGGAGGGATGTGAGTGATGTAGATGGGATCTATCCCTCCTATATGACGGGAGAGATATCATAGTCTTGATAGAGTGAGATCACTAAGTGCATGGCCATGCCCAAATAAGGCAATATGAGATATTGAGCTTATTTGATTATAGTGAGTCTGTTAGTGATATGAGAGAAGTGTCCTAAGGCAATCGCCTTATGATTGTAAAACATTTATATCAATAAATGATAATTCACTATTTTAGTATACATGCTTGTGTATTTGATTGGGATCTTAAACTCATCTACTGAATGTCCGCAATACAACTCACAGCATAAGAGAATTTGTGATGAGATCACAACTAGTGATTATCTCTAAATGCGCAAATGTGAAGTATTGAAAATATCCCTAGTCGATGAATTGATAAAAACGGACACTATCAATTCTGTTGAGACTAGCATGGGTTATTCTCTAATCAGCTGATTCTCACTGGCTGGTGACATTGGGATGTCCGGAGATAAACATGGATGCTAGTTAAGGGAACTAGTTCATTGGAGTGACTAGCTGTAAGACTTCATATGGGAATCTACATGTAGATATGTCAATGAAGATCTTACTGCGGCTTAAGTGCGATGTTCCTTTGACTTGCGGTGTTCAAGTCATCTTGGTCATGGAGACTTATACTTTGACATCTTAAGCAAGCATCTCCAAGGAGGTGTGGACCCAGGATGATCGGGTATAAGCCGAAGTGCCCGAAGATGTTTGAACAGCCTACAAAGGATTCACCACTCCTTGCGAGGAGATGTATACCCAGGCCTATCGTCGGATTGTTACTCAAAGCCTCTGGCCAGAGCATATCATGTTTAGAGTGAGAGTCTCTAAAATACATGAGAGTAATTAGAAATCCAAAGGACGAGTAAGACATTACTTGGGCTAGGCGTGACGTAGTCAGCCTAGTGGGGACTAACACCATTGACCGTGTCCTGAACCAAGTGGGTATAAGGTGGTGAAGGGAATGGGGCACGATTCATTAGAGCTGCTGAAGGGTTTCAGAATAATTTCTTCTGAGGTCAAACCGTTGATCTTTCGATTAATTGGGGATCATGATGTACTACTAGGTGCCACTCATGATCGTTCTATAATTAGTTAATTATAGACGGCCAACATAAATCGAAAGCCTATTTAGTCACATGCACTACGAGTAATCCGAGGGATTTAAAACGAGTTGAAAATTGGATTTTCCGATCAAGAGAAATAAGTCGAATATGAGTTAGTCAGAGGCGCATTAGAAGCTAAAAATGGCTAAGTCTTTTGAAGGCTTTTTCGGCGAATTAAATGAGTTTAATTCGCGGCGGTCCAGGTTGGTTTGGCCGGCCAAAGAGGGTGCCAAAACCCCCTTTGGTGGCCGGCCAATACAGAGGAGTAAACCAATTAATTTTGGTTTAATTAATAAGATAAATCCATCGCGATTTATTTTATAAATTATGGATAAATAAATTTGTATAAAGAAATTTATATAAATAAAATTTATAGAAATTTATTCTTTTATGGAAGATTAAAATAATCCATGAGTTGGTTCATTTTAATTTTATAAAATCAATTATGAATTGATTTATCCATAATAAGAAAGTTTATAAATTTCTTATAAAATTTATTCCATAATTTAAAGAGAAGAAGAATTAGTTTTTATTATAAATTAGTTTATAATAAAGACTTGGTTTAAACGGAATTAATTCATAAGAATTTATAGGATAAATTTCTTATGATAAATAATTAGTTTTATTATAAAGTTAGTTATAATAAAATTCATAAGAGAATTTATAGGATAAATCTCTTATGATAACTAATTTGTTTTATTATAAATTGTTTATAATAAGACTAGGCTTAAATGGAATAAGCAATAAGAAAATTTATAAGATAAATTTCTTATAACTAATTCCGTTAATTCGGTTTAGAGGGAGACTTAGCAAAGGAGTTGCTACTATATAAAGGAACCAAAGGCTAGCCCTTAATTCCAATCGAGTAATTAAGAGATTAATTATTCTCTCCCTCTCTTCTCTTCTCTCCTCGTTCTCTTCTTCTTTCCTTAGGGCCGGCGCACCCTAGTTCCTCTAGGGCCGGCGCCCAATCACAACACCAAGGAGGTGTTGCCGTGAGCCACTAGAAGAAGAAGAACCCGAACAAGAAGAAGAAGAAGCGGATAGCGACTCCTCTCCTCTCGGAATTCGATTCCGTTACTTCTTGTTGGTTAGTTTCCTACCTTTCCTCTCTTGTTCATCTAGTTGTGCCTTCCGAAAATCTAGTAGTTATCGTCGGCACAAAACTCATGACTTTGCGAAGTCATCCCGAAGAGAACTCGGCGTGGACGCGAATAGAGGCGAAGCTTCCAAGGGACGCTACGGTTGGATCTCGTCCCTTTCTTCGAGTTACGCAAGGTACAAAAGTAAATTAGTTTACTTTTCCACAAACTTTTATTTTATGATTATGTCGATACACTATAAGGTTGCATGCTAGATACGAAGTTAAAATAATTTAGGAAATTATTTTATGCAAACTCTTCCGCTGCACATAAAAATTTTAAATTTTACGAACTCGTATCCTTGTCGACATGCACCCGGTCCCAACAGAGTCTACTTAGAGTTCAAGACACATAGATTGATTGGAGGATGACACGGTCTATTCTTCATAGAAGATCAATCTAGATATCGACGATAGAAGGACATTGTCACATATTATGAAAGTCATAATTAGTAGTCACATTGGTGATGTTGGATCTCAACATTCTTGTAACTTGGGTAGCAATGATGTGTTGCTAGATACCGCTCATTGCTTATGTTTCTAAGAGGTTAGAAGCATTGCCAACGTTACAAGAACCTATAGGGTCACACGCAAAGAACAAATAGATGGAGAAAAAATGAAGTCAAGTTTGACTTGGCTAAATATGGAAAGTCCATAAAAGGCAAGTTTGACTTGACTAAATATGGAAAGTCCATAAAAGGCAAGTTTGACTTGACCCAAATCCAAATCAAGTTTGACTTGACTTGGTTCCACTTCAAGTTAGACTTGACATGGGAGAAGAAATGGAGTCAAGTTTGACTTGACTAAATATGGAAAGTCCATAAAAGGCAAGTTTGACTTGACCCAAATCCAAATCAAGTTTGACTTGACTTGGTTCCACTTCAAGTTAGACTTGACATGGGAGAAGAAATGGAGTCAAGTTTGACTTGACTAAATATGGAAAGTCCATAAAAGGCAAGTTTGACTTGACCAAAAGGCCACCTCACCTTGACTTGACCAAGTGATGACTTGGCTTGGTATTTGACCAATGATGATGCTCCACATCATCTCCAAAGGTTGTAACCCCCCCATTTGAATTTGAATTCAAATTGAAAGGGGGTTATGGCAGGCCACTTAATGGCCATTAATGGCCATTATGTGGCCGGCCACAATGAGAGAACAAAACAATGTTTGGTTCCATTTTTCTCATTGTGTGTCTTCTCTTCTTCCTCCTCTAAGTGTTGGTGCTCTTCTTCTTCTTCTCCTCTTGGCCGAACCCTTGAAAGGTGCTAGCACACCTAAAGGGTTTCCTCCATCTACTTTGTTCGCGTGGATACTTCTAGAGGGACGTCACTTGACGTCCTAGAGATCCGACATCCAAAAGGAGCGAGCGGGATTAAGCGGGGCACACACCAAAGGTAAAATGGTTTATCTCTCTTTAGATCTAGGAGTAGATCGAGTTTTGAGCATGAAATGAATACGTGATTTTTGTTTCGGAATTTTTCTTCACACGAGATCCATGGCTTTGGGTTCTCGGGGTTTCCGCGACGCGAAAAGGCGATTTTCGCGGCCTAAAAAACCCAACACCATGATCATGTATGCTATGTGATATGTACCATGTATGTAAAAACTTATCTATGCATGCATACCTTATGTACCATGATCATGCAAGCTTTATGAACTAAGATGATGTTTATGCCTTAAGACATAATTATGTATGTATGTTATGCCTTATGAATGAAGATGATGTTCATGCCTCTAAGACATAATGATGTGTGCATGACATACCTTATGAATCAAGTCTATGTTTGTGCCTTTAAGGCATAATGATGTTATCCATTAACTATGAATGATGAAATGCTAAGTATACTTTACACCATGCTTCATGTATTAAGATCATGTTTATGTCTTTAAATATGCTATGCAAGTTCTATGAATGATGAATGCCAAGAGCATTTCTTATGATGTAAAAAGAAGCATGTGAAGCTATTTTACTTTATGGATGGGCTTGTACCGGACCCAAGTAAGGTCCAAGGGATGGGCTCCTTATGAAAGCCTCGGTGCTGGGACTACCATAGCTGTCCCCGGTTCTGGGACTACCGTAGCTGTCCAACAGGGATGAGCTCCTTAGAAAGCCTCGGTTCTGGACTACCGTAGCTGTCCCTAGGTTGAAGGTAACCTAGTACCCTAGTAGGTCGAGACTAGCTACCTCGCATTTACTTAGGGATGCGCACAAATGATGGATGTCCGAGGCCCCCCATGATGTTGAGATTTATGTTTAAGTACTTATAATTATGATTTTCAAATATGCATCCTTATGTTATATGCAATTAACTCATGCATTCATTCATGTTATGCATCTATTCCATGTCAAGTATTTTATATGCTTATGTTTTATGTCAAGTATGTTATGTGCTTATGTTTATGCCAAGTACTTCTTATGCCATATGCACTTTCATTACATGTTAAGCACTTCCATATGATTATGTGTTTTCATGTATATCTATATGCCTCCTCATGTCAAATGCTTTATGAATACCTTCTCATGATATGCTTTTATTTTATGTTACACTCTCTATGTTATGCTCTTTCCATTGACTATATGTGACGTATGGTTTTAGTGAGTAGGAAAGGGTCTTACTAAGCCTATGTGCTTATAAATTTTATTTTCTTATACCGTAGATCAAGCAAGAGGATAATAAGCTAAGGGAAGCAGCAGGAGGGGCAAGTGTGTACGTGTGGCTGTGACATGGCAAAAGAAAAAGAAAAAGATCCTATTACTCATAATTGTCATATGTCTTATGTTTTGCATGGTCATCTTAGTTTTCATGCTATACTTTATGATGGTTTTTCTTAAGAACAACTTACTAGGAATATGTTATTTCTTATGTTGCTTATGAACAACTTATGTTGATTTCTATATCGTACTTTATTGTCATACTTATCATTGCTAAATTATGATGTTAACATGTTATACCATGATGTGTTCGTTTAGAACAATATGTTTAATGCAAGCATGTTCAAGAATAAGTTAGGATAAGTTATGTTTAATGCAAGCATGTTCAAGAATGTTATGTCTCCCATGTTATGTCTTATGTTATGACAATGCTAAGTTTACCAAGTAACCATGTTTAAGAATGATAGCTAAGAGAAGTCAACATGATTCAACTTTTAAATTAAATGGTTTAAACGCATATGTAGGAAGTTTTAAATTATTCCACTGCATTAAGATCTCCATATGCGTATATGTATGTTCGCGTAGCGCCGCCTCCCGCCTACATCGTAGGGCGGGAAGGGCAGGCGTTACATATTATTTGCCTACTGGACATGTTTCAAGTTGGATTGCCATGGGGAAGACATTTTTAAAGAAGTACTTTCTAGCCTCCAGAACAGCTATCATCAGAAAAAGTATTTGTGGTATTCAGCAAGTAGTGGGAGAGACCTTGTATGATTACTGGGAGAGATTCAACAAGCTGTGCTCAAGTTGTCCACAACATCATATCAGTGAGCAACTTCTTATTCAATATTCTATGAATGTCTACTCCAAATGGATAGAATTATGATTGATGCTGCAGCTGGAGGAGCTTTAGTGAACAAGACACCAGATCAAGCTAGATAATTAATTTCAAATATGGCGGGAAATTCACAACAATTTGGAAGTAGAGCTCTTTCTACTAGAGGGGTGAATGAACTCCAAATGGTTTCCAATGAACAAAAGGATATCAAGAATTCTTTGGTGGAGCTTACTTCTCTAGTGAAGCAGATGACTTTGAATAATTTGAGCCAGAATCAAAATTTTTCAATAGCTCCACCTACAAATCAAGTGATGAGGTTGTGTAGCATTTGTTCAAGTCAAGAACACAACTCGAATTTGTGTCAAAACCTACAACAAGATGAATCATTAACAGCTTTGACCAGAGGACAATTTCAACCAAGAAATGACCCTTATTCATCTACCTACAATCCGGGTTGGAGGGATCATCCAAATTTGAAGTATGGAAATTCTTTCTATCAACAAAATGCCTCACAACAACTCCCACAACAATTCCAGCCGAATCTTCAAAGGTTTCAGCAACAAAATCAACATTTCCAGCAGCCTTACTCAAATTTTCAGCAAGGTACTCAGCCATTCCAGCCTCAATATCAACCAAATCAGTAAGGAAATCAGCCATTTCAGACCTTCCAACATCAAAGTCAGCAAGGATTTCAACCTTACAATCAGAATTTTCAGCCTTCAAGTCAACAATTTCAGCCCCAACAATTTTAGCCTTTCAACCAACAATTTCAACCCCAAAACTAGAATTTTTAGAGCAATAATTTTCAGCAGCATCTACCTAGTTCCTAGCCTAATTTCCAGCAATTTCCATAGTAATTTCAACCATTTAATTAGCCCCAATAACCTCAATTTCAAAATTCACAGCAACATCAAGGTTTTCAGCAACATAATCCTTCATTTCAAGGCCAACCAAAGTTCCATTCTAATCAAGGAGGTTATGGAGGTTCTAGTGGGGTGAATGCTCAACAACAAAGACTAGAGGAGATGATGCAACAAATTCTCCAACAACAACAAATTTTGTAACAACAACAAGGTCAACAAAAAAATGATTCTACCCTTCAAAACATTGAGAGACACATTGGTTAACTAGCTAATGGGATGAATCAAATGCAAGCCCAAGGATCAAGTCAATTACCTTCTCAAGCTACACCTAATCCAAAGGGAAATGTTAGTGCCATAACTTTGAGGAGTGGGAAGGTTGCTTCATGTTCAAGTGTTCCAAAGGCTGATTTTTCTAAAGAAATTTCAGCAGCTAATTTTCCAGCTCATTTCAGCCCCAAATTGAATTCTAAAGCCTAAGTCTCTCTTCTATTGATCATGTGATTTTGTTGGAAGATGAAGGAGAAATCAGTAGAAAAGGTGATTTTACAGCAACTACTTCACTTGAAAAATCTGCTCAAAAGTCACTTCCAAAGGTTTCGACTCAAGAGGGGGAACCAAGAGTCCCTTTACCCTTCCCACAGCGCAAAACTCGAGCTAAAAAGCAAGTGGAGGAGGAGAAGGCAAAAGAGTACAATGAGCTTGTGGAACTTTTCAGTAAGGTGGAGATTAATGTGCCTTTGTTGACCATGATCAAGCAAATTCATAAGTATGCTAAATTTCTCAAGGATTTGTGTGTGCACAAGAAGAAGCTGAAAGAGAATGAATTGGTCAGTTTAGGGAGGAATATCTCAGCCCTAATCCATTCTATTCCTCAGAAATGTGAAGATCCAGGAGTGTTTACTGTGTCTTGCGAGATTGGGAGGACTCTTTTTCATGATGTTATGTTGGATTTGGGAGCCTCTATTAATGTGATGCCTAGATCGGTTTTTCAGATGCTTGGTATTGGACCTTTGCAGCCTATAGGAGTGGTTATTCAGTTAGCAGACAAGAGTCAGACTCACCCAGCTGGAATCATTGAAGATGTGCTAGTGAAGGTGAAGGAGCTGATTTTTCCTGTGGATTTCTATATCTTGGACATGAAGGGGGATTATCTGGCAAATAGATCTCCACTTATTCTTGGGAGACCATTCTTGAAGACTGCAAGGACAAAGATTGATGTATATGCTGGCACACTTTCTATGGAGATAGGAGACACAGTGGTGCAGTTCAGGTTGATGCACATTTGTTTGCTGAGGGAGCTCCATTTGGTATTCCCAGAGGATATTTTAGCTCAGAGGAGGCTGAGTTGAAGATTGTTTCAAATTCACTTTCAGATGGAGATGATTCTATAGGTGTAGGGGATTGCACTGAGCCCGAGGGATCACCTATATTGATTGATATTACAGGAGATTCAGAGGATAGGTGTGAGAGTGTAGGGGATTGCACTGAGCCCCATGGATCACTCATACCTACTGAGCAGTCACAAAGTGAGTTAAAGTCATTGCCAGATCATTTAAAGTATGCTTATTTGGGAGAGGAGCAGAATTTACCTGTCATCATCGCCCAGAACTTGGATTCAGAGCAAGAAGACAAATTAATGTAAGTTCTGAGGCAGCACAAGAGAGCCATTGGGTGGACTTTAGCTGATATACCTGGTATTAGCCCAGCTATTTGCATGCATAGGATATTTTTAGAGGAAAATATCAAACCAGTCAGGTAGCCACAGAGAAGGCTAAATCCACTGATTTTAGATGTTGTAAAGAAAGAGGTGACTCGACTCTTACAAGAAGGTATCATATACCCTATTTTTGACAGTAAGTGGGTTAGCCCTATCCATGTGGTGCCTAAAAAATCAGGAGTGACAGTGGTGGAGAATGAGAGCAATGAGTTGGTACCCACCAGAGTGAAGAATTCATGGAGAGTTTGTATTGATTACAGGAAGTTGAACCAAGTCACGAGGAAAGACCACTATCCTTTGCCTTTTATTGATCAGATGCTAGAAAGGTTGGCAGGGAAATCTCATTATTGCTTCCTAGATGGGTATTCAGGTTATTTTCAGATTTGTATAGACCCGGAGGATCAGGAGAAGACCACTTTCACTTGTCCCTTTGGTACCTTTGCTTATAGACGCATGCCATTCGGACTTTGCAACGCTCCAGGGACTTTCCAGCGGTGTATGGTGAGTATTTTTTGTGAGTTATTAGAACACTGCATGGAAATTTTCATGGATGATTTTTCTGTATTTGGCACATTATTTGACACTTGTTTGGATAATTTGTCTAGGATTTTACATAGATGCATTGAAACTAATCTTGTTCTTAATTTTGAAAAATGTCATTTTATGGTGGAGCATGGTATTATGTTAGGACATATAGTCTCTAGGAAATGCATTGAAGTAGATCCTGCTAAAGTTAGTGTTATATCTTCTTTATCTTACCCCGTATGCGTACGGGATGTTCGAGCTTTTCTTGGTCATGCATGATTCTACAGGAGATTTATTAGAGACTTCAGTGAGATTGCTCGCCCGTTGACTAGACTATTGCAGAAAGATGTGGATTTTTGTTTTGATGAAAAATGCAAAGAAGCTTTTCAGAGATTAAGGAAGGCTCTTATTTCAGCTCCTATTATTAGACCCCCTGATTGGAATTTATCTTTTGAACTAATGTGTGATGCTTTAAATTTTGTTGTAGGAGCTATACTTGCACAGGGGGTGGATGGAGCGCCTCATGTTATTTGCAATGCTTCCAAGACCCTAGATGCTGCTCAGGCCAACTACACCACCACAGAAAAAGAGTTCCTTTCTATTGTTTTTGCTTTAGACAGATTTAGATCATATTTGCTATGTTCTCATGTTATTATATTTTCTGATCATGCAACCTTGAAGTATCTTCTGAAGAAGCCAGATGCAAAGCCCAGACTGATTAGATGGATGCTTCTACTTCAAGAGTTTGACTTGGAGATTCGAGATAGGAGTGGCAAGGAGAACTTGGTGGTGGATCATTTGAGTAGAATAGAGGGAGATAGACACCCTACCATCATTGATAATGATTTTAGAGATTATCACCTTTTATTGGTACATGGTGAGTCGCCATGGTATGCAGATCTAGTTAACTATTTAGTAGCTCATGTTTTTCCTGCACAATTCACTAAGGCTCAGAAAGATAAATTTAAGAGTGATGCAAAATTCTATGTGTGGGATGATCCTTATTTGTGGAAATTTTGTAGTGATCAAATAATTAGAAGATGCATACCTAACCATGAGTTTTATTCAGTTCTTACATTTTGTCATTCATCAGCCTGTGGAGGACATTTTGGACCACAAAGAACTGCTAGGAAAGTTTTGGAGTGTGGATTATATTGGCCTACATTATTTCATGATGCTTACTTATTTTATAAAAACTATGATAGATGTCAGAGGACAAGTAACATAGGAGCTAGGAATGAAATGCCCCAACAAACTATGTTTTTTTTGTGAAATATTTGATGTATGGGGGATAGACTTTATGGGACCTTTTCCTGCATCTTGTGGATTTTTGTATATACTTCTCGTTGTTGATTATGTTTCTAAATGGGTGAAGGTCATTCCCTCTAGGACTGACGATTCTTGTGTTATTGTTAGTTTTGTCAGGTCACACATTTTTTGTAGGTTTGGAATTCCAAGGGCCATCATAAGTGATCAAGGTTCACATTTTTGCAACAAATACATGAAGGCTCTACTTAACAAGTATGACGTTGTGCACAAAGTTTCTACTTCCTACCATCCCCCAACTAATGGATAAGTCGAAATATCAAATAGAGAGATTAAAGCAATTTTGGAGAAGATCGTTGGGCCTAATAGGAAAGATTGGAGCAAGAGACTTATGGGCCTATCGGACGGCATATAAGACACCCATTGGAATGTCTCCCTACCGGCTAGTTTATGGGAAAGCTTATCATCTACCCATGGAGATAGAGCATAAAGCTTATTGGGCGGTGAAAGCTTGCAATTTTATGCTAATAAAGTGGGAGAAGAAAGGAAGCTTCAACTTAAAGAACATGAGGAGATAAGACTAGAAGCATATGAAAACTCAAGGATTTACAAGGAGAAAACTAAGAATTTTCATGATAAGAATATATTGAAAAAAGAGATCCAAATTGGCGACAAGGTTCCTTTGTACAAATCAAGCCTCAAATTGATTAAAGGTAAGTTGAGGTCTAGATGGGAAAGTCCATTTCTTGTTATTAATGTTTTTCCTTATGATGTTGTTGAAATTAAGGATGAGGCTAATAATTTTATTTGGAGAGTTAATGGCCACCGACTCAAGAAATATATTGGATCAAGAAACACGATAGAGGGGGGGTGAATATCGTGAAAACGTTTCGGATTAAGAAAAAAGAAAACACGCAGCGGAATTAAAACAATTACACAGAGACACAAGTAGTTTTACTTGGTTTGGAGTCGCGGTCGGCTCCTACTCCAAGGCCCACGGTCCTTGACCATTTATTTTGTGCAATTCTATAATCGCGCAAAGGTTTACAAAATTTAGTACAAGAATATTGCAGTAAAATTAAAGAACAACACTTTTCGTTACCGACGCCCGGTGTGGATCGTACTTCAGAGCGGAGAGTCGTCGTCGGCGCTGGAATCTCGAGATCGGAGTTTGCCGGAGCAGAGCGCTTGAACAAAAAGCTTGGAAGCGTTAGAAAGTTGTGTTCTGAAGCCTTGGGGGTCGAGCCCCTTTTATTGTGCTCTTGGGGTGCCTGGGACGTCGCGGGCGCCTGACACGTGCCTTCCTATCGGAGAAACTTCATCCGCAGCTCGGTCAGTGCTTATCCCCTCTGAATCGGCCCTTGGAGCTGACTGGGGCGCCCGGGACCTCCTGGGTGCCTAGCTTGACTAGGTCTGCTGGCTTTGTGGCTGATTTGCTTCGATTATCTCTTTGGTTTGACCTTGGGCGCCTGGGACCTCCTGGGCGCTTAGCCTAGTGTGATTTCGAAGCAGTCTTACTTCTTTGTTGTTTTGGCTTTAACCTTGGGCGCCCGGGGCCTCCCTGGCGCCTAGCCCAGCTGCTTGCCCCCTTCCTTTGGGGCGTTCTGAGCTGCAGAAACACATTCCTTCGGTCCCTGCATACAATGTTAGTTCCAAAAACAAACAAAGCAAGAATATTAGTTAATGTTTTACAACCGTAGATATCTTGGTTCTGACTTCGGGTCTCCCAAATGGAACCCTAGGTCGAACTGAAGCCTACTGTTTCCTCGACGGGGAACGCGTCCTCACCTACTCCTCTCACGAGAGTTTACCTTTTGCCAACCGGCTCCTCCGGTTGGACTTTTGCCCGATCCACCTGACCAGGTCTTCGTGCCCAGTCCTCGACCAGGACTTCGTGCCCACCTTCCGAGCAGGTCTTCGGTGCCCAGCCCCTTGCCAGGACTTCGTGCCCAGTCCTCGACCAGGACTTCGTGCCCACCTTCCGAGTTGGTCTTCGGTGCCCAGTCCCTTGACCAGGTCTTAGTGCCCAGTCCTCGACCAGGACTTCGTGTCCACCTTTCGAGTAGGTCTTCGGTGCCCAGCCCCTTGACTAGGTCTTCTTTGCCCAGCCCTTTGCCAGGACTTCTTGCCTAGTGTACCTAGGACTTCTTTCCTGCACACTTAGTAAACACATTAGACAATAATAACATCTTAACTTCTGAACCTTTTGCCATTATCAAAAACCAGGTTTGACTTAGGTACTGCCTGCACCAACAATCTCCCCCTTTTTGATTTATGGCAACCCGGTTCAAAAAGTTAAGTTAATCATACAGATAAGTAAAGTACCAAAGTTAATTTTCTCCCCCTGGAAGAAATCTCCCCCTGAGTTTTTCAAAAGTTCGTGGGGTATTTGAAAAAGTTTCTAAGTCTAAAAGTGAAACGTTTTTCAGGTTTTCAATACTTAGAAAATTTTCAAGAAAAGGTTTTTAAGTTAGAAAATATTTTCCAAAACATATTTTGAGTTGGGCACTTGGAAAATTTTCAGAAGAATTTGAAATTTACACTTAGAATATTTTCAACCAACCAACGATGCTTAGAATAATTTTTTGAATGTAGGTAATTTTGAAAATAATTTCCAAAATACTTAGTTTTTGTACTTTAGAAAATTTTCTAAACTTATTCTGGAGTTTTAACACTTAGAAAATTTTCAAGCACAATTAGAAATATTTTTCAAGCACTTTTGATACTTAGAAATATTTTTCAAGCACAATTAATACTTCGAAATATTTTTGAATCACTTTTAATACTTAGAAATATTTTTGAAGCACTTTTAATACTTAGAAATACTTTTGAAGCACTTTTAATACTTAGAAAAAATTTCCAGAAAATTTTTCAAAATAACTACTTAGAATAATTTTGAAAACAAGAAAAATGAACTTTCAAAATGAACTTAAGTATTTGAAGAACATTACTTTTTGAAAAACAGGAGATAAAAGTTTTTGTAAAAAGATTTACTTTTGAAGAAAAAAACTGAATTTTGAAACCTTCTTTTCTCTCCTTTCCAATCTCTCCCCCTTTGCCATATATCAAAAAAATATAGCAAAAAAGAGTAATCAAAGTAAGATGCTGTACCGAACCAATTCTATATTTAAGATGGACCAAATTAATTTGAATTTTCGCTTTCGGGTCCTGTCTAACCCAATTAACTACTTACTGACTGTTATAAACAGCAGCTTTGGCTAGGGTTAGTCAAGTTAAGTGATCTGATCAAGTTAGATTTTCTAAGCTTGACACTTAACCTAATTACTGTTTAATTGATATTTATTACCTCAATTACTGCAGATGCACTAACCTAAAGCATCTTGAATCAAGGCAAAGACCTAAGCATCTCAACCCATTCTAGGTTATCAATCAAAAGTACCCTCAGGTGCTTGTGAGATGCTGGCTCCTAGATCTATAGGTGCATGCAATTCTAGGGTTAGGACCTAGGCTAAGTCCATTTGCGAAAAGGACTTAGTTTTGAAGGGGATAATTTTATTTTTAAAAAACTAAGTCGAAAAAATCATTTTAAATAACATAATGAAAATAAAGAAATAGTTTTGCGAAAAATGAAACAATTTTAGAAAAATAATATAATTAGAGCAGTCCTATTCTACCAAGCATAACCCTAACTGCCTTCTAATTAAAATAGTACTGCAACTTATCAAACAAAAGATTAGAAAGTAAAGCTGATAGATGCATAAGAGTCACCTGTTCAGTAGGACCAGTAAGGTTAAACCATAGTCAAATACATGCCAACCCTACTGAGTAGGGGTAGTCAAAGAGTCAACAGTACAACTGAAAATATCAATCTAAACTAAGAGGAAGGGTCAGGATGATCAGATGAGCTGGGCTGCCAAGATCGAAATAACGACATCATTTCATTATATCGTGCGTCGTTAGTCTCTCGATTGGCTCTGAGGGTATTCATATACTTAGTGTAACGGGCATCATTTGCTTCCATATACTCTGCGTGATTGGCCTCTATTTCCTCCCTAAGGCTGTGGACCTCAGTCTGAAGTAGTGCTAGTCTCTCGTCAGTCGTCGGAGGTGGGGGCTCGTCCATCTGCTCTCGAATCTCGGTAGCGAGATCTACGACATCGACCTCTACCTCCTCATCGAAATCGATCTGGGCTCCGGCGCGCTGACGTCTCCATGATAAAACCCTGGTACCCGGGACATCTATGCCCTCTAGGGAAAAGTTTCTATACCTAATTTCGTCAAATTCAGTCATCGAGGTCATCTCTCCGTCGGTAATATCGCGACCGAGATGATGAAGAAGAGAGGTGATGATGTGGCAATAAGGGGTGCGTACTCGACCCTGAGTAGTGACACTGGATGCATGTAGAATGGTGTGGAATATGTGAAGTCCAATATCTATGTCTAAGTGATGGATCAAAGCATACATCAGGAAGGTATGGAATGGTCACATGGTCATGACGTCCCTAGTGGTCAAGGGAAGAATGCAACGGACTAGAACTCTATAAAGAGCGTAATCCTGGACGTGGAGATCTACTGATTGAAACCGACTAACCAGGGGGTTTCGGGCAGTTCTTTAGAAATATGAATAAAGGGTGTCCAGATCAATATGGGAGTAGGGAGGAGCAAAGGGAGGATCTCTAGGAGGGTAACAGAAGAAAGTGGACTGGGAAGGTCGCAGTCCAAGGAATCCGTTAAACAACGAAGGCGTGATAGTCAAAGGCATTCCTTGTACTATGGTGATGTAGCTAAGGTTATCTTATCTGACTAGCTTATTGTAAAACTCTGCACATAGGGTAGTATTCACAGGATGGGTGCAGAAAACAAGTCGGTCAAGTTGATAGAAGTTGATGACGTCCATGGCTACTGGACATGATTGAGTGAAAAACTGCCTATTCAAGAAGCTTGTCTTGATGGGTTTATAGGTCGTCCTAGCAAACATATTGAATAGTTCTACGGTCGGAAACCTAGGGTCAGGGCTAGGCTCGGTCACGGGGTTGGGTTGAGTAGCACGACGTTTTCTAAATTAATAACAAGGAACATGCATTTAGCGAAATAACTAAAAAGAATTAATTAAAAATGCATGAAAAATTGATACCGGGTAGCCATCCAGGGAGGCATGGTTGAAGTGGAGTGTTCGAGGGCACGAGAGGGTTGTTCGGGCACCTTGGGAGGAGAAGAGTTAGAGAAGAGAGTTTGTTTTGGGGTGGCAAATGAATGAAGTCTCAGTGGCCTTTTATAGAGGATTGTCGGGCGCTCGGGAAGGATCGGGCGCCTGGCTCAGGCGTATGCTGCCAAAGGCAGCTTTTTCGGTGTTGACGCTGTCATTTGGGGCACCTGTGAGGACCAGGGCACCTGGAGTCAGCTGCTATGCGCGGCAGCTTTTGCTGCCTCAAATTGACTTAAAGGCCTAAGCGCCCAATAGGTCACGGGCGCCCAGGTAAGCTAGATAGTGTTGACAGCTTTTGTTGTCTTGGTCGAAGAGAAAGGGGGGGCGCCCGAGTCGACCGTTGTTTGACCATTGACCAGGTTGACTCTTTGACCAAGTTTGACTATTTTGACCTGGTTTGACTCTAATGACCAACCAACAATCAAGTTAATTTAACTATAAAATCAATGTTTTTATTTGACCACATTACAGAAACCAGATTTTGAGTTAAGTTAGGTCCTAACTATCTCACTCGGTATATAGTTATCAATCACGTTAACTTGGGTTTTTGTGAGACAGGTTTTGAATAGAAGTAAGAAGTTATTTTGAAAAACTATGATTAGTTTTGAAAAATTGACTTAATTTTGAAAAACCAATTAATTATGTTTTAAAATTATTTTTGAAAATAATGGTTGAATCTAAGATTAATTGAAATTTGTGTTAGATTCAAATCTGACAATAGTAAACTGAATTTGGTTTTCAATAATTGGCTTTCAGGTCTTGGCGAGGCACTAGGCCTTCTTTGGCCGTAGCCTTATTGGATCATCAACCCTTTCCTTGACAAAGCCTTTTATTGAAAATTCATTTTCAAGTTACTCCTTGAAAGATTTTGGTCTAACTAGTTTGGGTCTTGGATCGGTAGCATCGGCTAGTTCCGCCAAAATGGCTTCCCTAACATACTATCATCTCACCTCCACCCAATACTATGTTATTCAAATTTCGGTTAATCGGTTTAGTCCTAAATCTAACCAGTCCTAGGTCTAACCATGGTAAATTGTAGAAAATAAATAAACAAGGAATCATGCAATTTTACAATAAGAAAAAGAATTTATTTAACTATAAAAATGATTTTTAAGTTGGCTTCCCCTAGACTAAAGCCACGGTAATGATTACGCAAGATATGAATCTTGTCCTTGGGGATCCAATACTGGTTTGGTCCAGCTTGGTTGTTCAGGTAAAGTTTGGGTACCGATGCCTAAACTTTGGGTCTAGACTGATCCAGTACAGCATAATATGACCTTTGTCTAGCCTTAGTTCGATACCCTAACCCGGATCGATTTAGAACGGACTTCTGTTTTCCAAGGATCATGTCAAGACCCTTGGAACCCAAAGTAAATTGTTCCAAAGCTACTCTAAGGTCCTTGACTTGAGTTTTCAAGGAGGAGTTCTCTTTCTCAAGTTTTTCAACTTGAGTAGAGGTTCCTTCTTGAACCTTCTCAGTTAAGGATCCAGAGTCAGCTCCCTCTTTCATGAGTTTTACTTCCTGTCGGAAAGACTCGACTCAAATTTTGGCTTTCGCCAAGTTACTAGATAGGTATGCAATTAATTCAGCTAATTCAACTTTTGAATAACCACTTACAGTTATTTTGCCGTCTTTTGATATGGTGAGCTTTCCGTCGTCCGGCTCCGATTTTGATCCGGCGTCAATGTCTTCGGATGCAGTCAAGGCAAGCAGGTTCGATCGTGGGGCCTCTTCTTCTTCTTCGGATGAAGACTCATCCCACGTTGCTTGAAGGGCCTTCTTCCTTCTTGTCTTCTTGGCTTCTTTCATATTAGGGCACTCTGATTTGAAGTGTCCCTTCTTGTTGCATTCGAAGCACGTTACGTTGGATTTGGTCTTGGATGGTTCGATTGGTTCATCCTTCTTTCGACTGGCTTTTCTTCTGTTGGGTTGATTCTTCAATTCCTTGTAGTAGTCTCAGGCTAGCCGAACAAGCTTGGGTCGATCTCCTTCGCTGTCTTCTGAATCTGAGTCTGAGTCAAACTCGGGTACAGGTTGAGGCTTCTCCTTGACCACTTTTCCTGTTTTGCCTGCAACAAAAGCAGTGCCTTTCTCGGTCAAGGTGCAGTTAGTCTGCTCATGTAATTCAAGTTCAGAAAATAACTCATCTAATTTGATTTTAGACAGATCCCTTGAAACATTGTACGCATCTACCATAGATGCCCACAATGTATTTCTCGGGAAAGCGTTAAGGGTATACCTAATCAGGTCACGGTTCTCTACCTTGTGACCGATTGTATGTAGACCGTTCATCAACTCCTGGATTCTGGCGTGGAGCTGGGCTACAGACTCGCCGTCGTTCATTTTGATCGTGTATAACTTGTTTAGTAGTAGGTCCCTCTTGCTGATTCGGGGTGTCGGAGGTTCCATCGTGCAATTCAATTAACTTGCCCCAGAGTTCCTTTGCACTGTTGAATGGTCCCACCCAGTTCAGCTCTTCTTTGGTTAGACCGCATTGGAGTGTCTGGGTCGCTTTAGCATCAGCCTCGATCTTCCTTTTTAGCGAGGCATCCCATTCGGTGTAAGATTGCGCCACTCCTTCAGCATTTTTTGAGATTTCCAAACTAGATTGGATTATTATCCACATGTCCACCTGAGTTTTCAGGTGGACTTTCACCCGACTCTTCTAGTAGGAGAAGTCCTCCCCACTGAAGAGTGGTGGTCTGGCTGTACTGAAACCCTCTTGCATGGCTATTTAGAAATTCTAAAATAATAAGAACAAAAAAAACTATGCCAAGACATGGTATTGGATTAGCAGTGCGGGAATAAGATATTTAAAAGAAATTATCGAGTGGTGTTGCACCAACCTCGATTAACGATAAAAATTCAATCGAAAAAGAAATTAAAAACTTCGTAAAAATCCAAAAAACTCCCAAATTGGTGGTTGCACCAAATTTGAGCTACTCCGCTCTGATACCACTTGTTGGATCGAGAAACACGATAGAGGGGGGGTGAATATCATGAAAATGTTTCGGATTAAGAAAAAAGAAAATGCGCAGCGGAATTAAAACAATTACATAGAGACACAAGTAGTTTTACTTGATTCGGAGTCGCGGTCGGCTCCTACTCCAAGGCCCACGGTCCTTGACCATTTACTTTGAACAATTCTATAATCACGCAAAAGTTTAGAAAATTTAGTACAAGAATATTGCAGTAAAATTAAAGAACAACACTTTTTGTTACCGACGCCCGGTGTGGATCGTACATCGGAGCGGAGGGTCGTGGTCGGCGCTGGAATCTCGAGATCGGAGTTTGCAGGAGCAGAGCGCTTGAACAAAAAGCTTGGAAGCCTTAGAAAGTTGTGTTCTGAAGCCTTGGGGGCCGAGCCCCTTTAATAGTGCTCTTGGGGGTGCCTGGGACGTCGCGGGCGCCTGACACGTGCCTTCCGAAAGGAGAAACTTCATCCGTAGCTCGGTCAGTGCTTATCCCCTCTGAATCGGCCCCTGGAGCTGACTGGGGAGCCCGGGACCTCCTGGGCGCCTAGGTTGACTAGGTCTGCTGGCTTCGTGGCTGATTTGCTTCGATTATCTCTTTGGCTTTGACCTTGGGCGCCCGGGACCTCCTTGGCACCTAGCCTAGTGTGATTTCGAAGCAGTCTTGCTTCTTTGTTGTTTTGGCTTTAACCTTGGGCGCCCGGGACCTCCCGGGCACCTAGCCCAGCTGCTTGCCCCTTCCTTTGGGGCGTTCTGAGCTGCAAAAACACATTCCTTCGGTCCCTACATACAAGGTTAGTTCCAAAAATAAACAAAGCAAGAATATTAGTTAATGTTTTACAGCCGTAGCTGTCTTGGTTCTGACTTTGGGTCTCCCAAATGGAACCCTAGGTCAAACCGACGCCTATTGTTCCCTCGATGGGGAACGTGTCCTCACCTACTCCTCTCAAGAGAGTTTACGTTTTGCCAACTGGCTCCTCCGGTTGGACTTTTTCCCGATCCACCTGACCAGGTCTTCGTGCCCAGTCCTCGACCAGGACTTCGTGCCCACCTTCCGAGCAGGTCTTCGGTGCCTAGCCCCTTGCCAGGACTTCGTGCCCAGTCCTCGACCAGGACTTCGTGCCCACCTTCCGAGTAGGTCTTCGGTGCCCAACCCCTTGACCACGTCTTCGTGCTCAGTCCTCGACCAGGACTTCGTGCCCACCTTCCGAGTAGGTCTTCGGTGCCCAGCCCCTTGACTAGGTCTTCTTTGGCCAACCCTTTGCTAGGACTTCTTGCCTAGTGTACCTAGGACTTCTTTCCGGCACACTTAGTAAACACATTAGATAATAATAACATCTTAACTTCTGAACCCTTTGCCATTATCAAAACTCATGTTTGACTTAGGTGCTGCCTGCACCAACAAAATATTTTGAAGAGGTGAAGGAGCTAGATATGGATGGATTGGACATCAAGGATGCTATCTACCCAACCTAAAGGGGAGTTTTCTTTTTCTTGCATTTCTATTTCATTGTATATATCATTTTTATGTTTTCTAGAAGTAAATCTTTCTTTTAAAAGTGAGTTTTTGCTAATAAATGCTTAGGTAGTGTAGAATGAATAAAGAGTCATTATAGATACCATTTTAGCCTTGTTAACATCTTAATTCTTGCATGATTTGGAATAAATGTATCCCTCTAGATTTTCTCTATATTATTTTAGAGTCCCTTAAAGCAAATTAAATTTGGTTGTTAAAACATAGGATTTGAGCCAATGGATGAAAATTCTTGGATACTTGAGTACTACTTAGTTATGGACTCTAGATTGATGACTTGAGATGAATTCTTTTTACCTAGTGATGATTGACTTTATTTTTGAGATACACACATGTGATTGTACTCTAGAACTTGCTTAGGTTCTTTCAAAACTATATTTCTATGATTGGACCACATTTATAGAGATGAATCACTTTGTTTCCTCTTTCATATCAATTTTTGCAATATTGCTTGTTTATCTACTTTGTATCCTATTTTTCTTTCCCTATTTTTCTGTTCTATATTTTCCATGGAATTGGATGCTTTGAATTGTTTCTTGATGTTACTTTGCCCGAGACGGTCAAAAAGCTAAGTGTGGGGGAGGTGGCTAGTGTTTTGAAGTGTTTTGCTAAGAAATGATGCATTTTGGAAGCCTACTTTTGGATGAATTATAGTCGGAAATTTGTTTTGATAATTCTTAAGGGATGAGGAAAGTATCAAGCATGCAACTCAAACATAGAAGAAAAAAAAAATCTAAGCTCAAGGTTAAGTATTAAGTGGAAAAGGAATTGGAATAGAGATCAATTGAAGAAATGAGAGTTTTGTATCAAGAATGAGTTGCAAAAATGGGTTAGTGAAGGGTACATGTGGAACACCTAAGTTCTTGATTTTAATTTGATGTTTCAAGCTCTATGAGGAAAATTCTGCCGAAATCCATGAGTTTATTCCTTGCTAGCAATTTGGCCAATGAGGTCCCAACTATGGTTAATGATGCATCTAATCTAACTGATGTTTGCCATTCCTCCTGCTTCATACTGGAAGCAATGCGGCAGTGGACTGAATTTGAAGTGGAGAATGTTCAAAGAAGTAGTGCTTGAAGAAGGGATGATTTGTAAGGAAAAGTTTGCTTCTATTCTAGAGAAATTAAATATTGCTGTCAAGAAAGGAAAACGATCTCTTTGCACGACTTAAGGAAGTAGAAGAAAATTTGAGAAGGTGTGAACAAGCTGCGCACAGAAGGACTGAAAAGAAAAAGAGAAGAAAAATAGAAAAGGAAAAAACTGAATAGCAGCTTAAAACTTTGCTGCAGGAAAAAAAAGAGAGCAGCTGAAAAGAGAAAAAAATAGAAAAAAAAGAAGAAGCATGAAGTATCAGGAGATGGGATAGATTTTTGAATTTGAAGATGTGAACAAGGAGATAGTTGGATTTAAGATGTTATTGAGTGAAAAGAAACAAAACCCTCGGCAGAAATCAGTTATAGACAGCTAAGTTTCAGCTACTGGTCAGACCCTGATCGGTCACCAATCCGATCAGGGAAGTGACTGATCGGTCATTCTGACCGATCAGCAGCAGCTCAGACCAATCAGTAGGTCCCCAGAACGATCAGAATGAGCTCAGTCCGATCATCCAGAATGATCAGAGCAGTGACTGATCGGTCCCTTGACTGATCAGCAGAGGGTGAATTACAGACTTCAGTGAAATCAGAGGCACTGTCTGATTCTTACTCAATTTAGCTTCGATTTATGCAGGATAATACAAAAGAGAGGGCAAAGTTCATTAGGTTACATTCCTTAGTGTCCAAATCTTCCACTTTCTTAACTTTTCCATTTTCTAAACTTCTATTTCATTCTTATTATTACATGTCTCCTAAACTTGTTTGAATAAGCTTTTGTAGGTGTGGATCCAAATCAAGAATGATGGTGGAGAGTAGAGCATAATCATGCTTATTGTAGTGCAAGAACCATGATTGTGTTTGAGTGAGCTCCACTTTCATCAAAACTTGGAACTTAGGAAGAGAGCCACTTTAAAATTTTCCTTAAGAGGTTTGTGTGTTTAGTTCATCTCAATGAGTCATGAAGGATGAAGTATACTACGTTGTTGACTAAGGACAAGATACTAGTCCATTGAGTTTAGATTTTTGAGAATTGATAACCCTAGGTAATTTCCTTTCAATTGCTTCTAACTATGATTGAGAATAATCTAGGAGGTACAGATTAGTTAGTTGTGCGAGACGCCCAAGAGAAAGTGTGGGGGAGTTGATAATTACTATTTTGTTAATCAAATTAGGCTCTCAAATCCATGTTTTGATCCATTTTTACATGTTTAATCTTGTATTTACACTACATTCTATGAGCTATCTCTATTTTTAGCTTTAGATGCAATTCTTTCTATAATTGAGGTATTTTGACACTAAAATTTGAATCTAATTTTGTAGGCTTTGAATAATCATGGACCTAGATCGGATTGGATCGAGTTGAGACAGAATTGGATTATGATCAAGACGATCAAGCATTGGATTAATATGGGCCGTCCAATCAAGAACGGTGTGATCTGAGCCATCTGTCATCTTCCAACCAATCCAAGCTCAAGATAGAGTTAATCAAGACCTCAGATCAAGATTTGAAAGTTTGGTCTAAATCAGAAGGCATCCAACCTTTGGATCAAGCTCAAGTTGAGTCTAAACCATCCATTCAAAGGCAAGGAGATATGAGTCGTCAATTGCAGATATGATTGATCCAAGCTGAGGAGCAGATCCTGACCATTGATGGAGATCTGAGGAGTTTGGGCTCAATCTGAGTCGATTTGACCGTTGGATGAGGCAAGGATGATCGAAGCCGTTCAATTTCAAATGGGAATTAAGAAAAGGCGGAAACTTCTCCACAACGGGGGTTGTCGCGAATTCTATTCCAGTTCATTCTGATCTTCGTTGTTCTTCATCTTTCTTCTTCGATCGCATGCGGCCACATCAGATCAAACTCATCTCAAGATCTTGAGTCATAGAGGAAGGTTTCGGGTGAAGTTTGAAGGCAATCTCATCGCTGGAAGGGCCCGGGTTAGGGGTTCAGCCGAAGCTCTGCTTTTTCTGATCTATTACTGTTCGATCGCCGATCTTCAGCAATTGGAGCTGCCGGATCATTCAGTGGGGTTCTCTGAAGAGGTCTGAGGGTTCCTGAGTCACAACCGCAATCCGGCTCATTAAGAAGGAGGAGATCAGAAGAGTATTTCAGCAACAGCATCGATCTGCTGATAACTGATCTGGGGAGTAATTTCTCTACTGATTTGTCGAGCTAGGGGATTCATAGTCGGTTCTTGTGTGACGGCAAGAAAGATCTTGGATTGAGGGAGGGTCTGGTGTTAATTTTCTGTAATCTTTCGTTTCTGAATTCTTAGTTGTCGCAGTTTCCATCAGTTTTCAGCAACTGATCGGTCTGTTCGACCAATCCAGACAGCATCTGATTGATCATTATGACCGGTCAGACTTGTGTCTGCTCGGTCTGTCGACCGATCAGGAAGTTTTCCAACACATTTTAGCCTGTTTCTTGCATTCAATTTGTAGTGCGTGAATTCAATTTCATTTATGCAACTTAGCTACAGATTTATTGTTTGCCTATCTTTTATGCTAGTTTTGCCCTTCATTTTCATAATTTCGTATTGAATTGCTCAATGTCCAAGTAGGTTAAGTTTAGTTTTCCCAATTTACTAGTTTAATTCCTGCTTTAGCTAAGTGTAATTTGTTACAACTGTTATTTCATTCTTATTCACAAACAACCCCCAACCTTATTTGAAAACCCAAAAACATTAAACGACAACTTCAAGCTTGAACTAAACATCCTTAACTAGTCCTTGGAAAATAAGACTTGAGGCCCCTGTACTAAATTTAATTTTGTGAGCTAGGGTTTTCAATTTATAAATATCTAAATTTGAGGCTCATTCGTGACACTCGTTATTGGGCAAGTCATCAATCACCATATAAACTTAACTTTGAACCCTTTGCCATTATCAAGACTAGGTTCGATCAGGTGCTTTCGGCACCAACACACTTAAACTTTTACATGGTTCGGAGATTACTTGCTCATACTCCATAGCGTGCCCTTAAGATGGGTGAACCCTCAATCCATCGGTGGATTAATCCCCAACAATCTCCGGCAAAGCTTTCTGTGTGATCATTGTGATCCATAGAGGGGGGTGAATATCGATTACTTAATTTTTTTCAAAAATACAGATAATACGCAGCGAAAAATAAAATAATGCTAACTTATTTTTTTTTACTTCGTTCGGAGTCTGTAACCGCTCCTACTCCAAGGCCCATGGTCCTTGACCGTTTTCGTTGGTAATTCTATATTTTAAAAAATGATACAAGTGAAAAGCTTCGAATACAAAATTAATTAATAAAATACAATTATATCGACGACACAAAGGAATGGCGAAGACTTCTTGAGCAGCG
This sequence comes from Boesenbergia rotunda, assembly GCA_024364735.1. Lineage (NCBI taxonomy): Eukaryota > Viridiplantae > Streptophyta > Magnoliopsida > Zingiberales > Zingiberaceae > Boesenbergia > Boesenbergia rotunda. Next base: position 24,849 of record JAGFNQ010008213.1, read on the forward strand.
TGTCATCGATCTTGAGCATTGTCGGCGCGGGAAACTCGAGCATGGAAGAATGATTGAGCGTGTTTGAGTGCTTGAGTTAGAAAATAGTTGTTTTTGAAGCAAATGGGAGAAGCCCCTTTTATAGTCCCTTCTTGGGCGTCTGATAAGGTCTGGGGCGCCTACCACATTACCGAAACTAGTGCATGCTTATCCGCAGACTTGGCCATACCTTATCTCTGGTCTTGGGGCGCCTGCGAGTGCTGAAGCGCCTGATGGCTCACGGGAGCCTAAGAAGCTGACATGGTGAACCTACCAACTCAGCTTCTCCATCCGTTAGAAAACCCCTTCTGGGGCACCTGATACCTATCAGGTGCCTGGGTTCTCGGGCGCCTGAACCCTTTCAGGCACCTGGGATAGCAGTAGCTAGTTCCTTTTAGTCTTGCAACCAGGGTTAGTCCAAGAACAGTATAATATAAAAGTACATGCATAAATAACAGCTGGAGCTGTCTTGGTTCTGACATTGGATTTCAAATGAAATCCTAGGTCGAACCAACGCCTACTGTTCCTTGTTTTAGGTAATGTGTCCTCACCTACTCCTCTCAGGAGTAGTTACCTTTTGCCAACCGGCTCCTTCGGTTGCACTTTTGTTCGACCTCCGAGACTCCCAGATCTCGAGACATCTGTACCTTGACCCGTCTCTACTTCTGTCCGCAGTCCTCGGTCGGCTAAAACACCTACCCAATCTTCTGGATCAGGACTTCGGTGCCCAGTCCACGACCAAGACTGCGTGCTCAACCTTGCAGGTCAAGACTTCGTGCCTAGCTCAACTTAGGACTTTCCTACACACTTTATGAAACACATTAGATCACAACATAAACTTAACTTTGAAACCTTTGCCATTATCAAAGCCAGGTTCGATCTAGTGCTTCTGTCACAAACAATCTCCCCCTTTTTGATTTATGACAACCCATTTTAAAAGTTAAGTTAAAAATAACATAAATAAGAATTAATTCACAGTCAAGCATAAAGTCTAAGATAAAATTTTCATTCTCCCCCTTGATTATTAATTTTCTCCTTTTTGGACATTTCAAAAGTTTTGAAAACATTTTAGAAAATAGACGAATTGCATAAAGCTCCCCCTTGATTTGAAATCCTCTCCCTGAATCTTTTGAAAACATGCAATTTTTCTTTTTGAAAGATTTTTTTAATTTTTGAAAAGAATTCTAAGTATTAAAAAACTTTTAAGTAAAAAAAACTTGTTAACGAGAAAAGCTTTTGATTAAGGGAAAAACTTATTTGAGGAAAACTTAATTTTTTTACTCTCCCCCTTTGCCAATTTGAAAATAACTTGTTAACGAGAAAAGCTTTTGACTTTTCTACTCTCCCCCATAACTTTAACTTCAATTTTCTTTAATTTTAACCTCACTTTTTTACTCTCCCCCTTTGTCATATATAAAAAAATATTCTTTTTGAAAAAAAATATATTTTTAAAAGAAAAAGTTTTATTAAGGGAAGAAAAACATTATGTATCAGAGCTGATTGGTCTTGCAAAAAAAAATCAAGAATGCAACTGAATTATGAACTAAGCAAGAATTAGTAGTAATGAACTAAGTAAATAGAAATTAAAAGTGACAAGATTTGAACCACGTTGATAATCCTAGTGAGTCCAAGCTGTTAGATCAATACGCCTTGATAGTGGGGGGGGGGGGGGGGGGGGAGGGGGGAATAGCAATTTCTTGGTTCGTTCTTCCTACGTTGTTAGTGCGCAAGTGGAAATTCAATAACAATATAAACAAACAACGCTAACAAACCTATTTACGTGGTTCAGAAATGAAGACTCCTACTCCACGACAGTCTGTGAGGTGGACGATCCCTCGATCCTTCAGCGGATCACTCCCCGGATGCCCTCCTGCTAGCTCGCGTTGCTCCTTGTGGGTGGCGAAACCTCGTCACAACCTTGAGTACACCTCTGAGCTCTAAAGACTACTAACAAGCTTTAACCAAGCTTGTTTCGTCAAGAGCTCCCAGCCCAAACCAAGTTCTCTTAAATAGAACTCAGGGTTGTAACTCACGCTAGCAGTCGACTGCTCCCAGGGCAGTCGATTGCCCCCACTCAGATTCGACCGTTGACAGCCCAATGCTCGAATTCTGGCTACTTACCAGTCGACTGCTCTTCGACTGGTCCAGGGTCAGAAACCTTCTGTGAGTTTCAGTGTTCGCTAGCAGTCGACTGTTATATTCTTAGTCGACTGCCCAGCTTACAAACACACTCCTACTCACTCCGAAGACCCTCCTCCATGCATGCCTTCATGTACAGTCCCTTGGCTTGCCCCTTGAAGTCTTCTTCCACCAGCTATCGTCCCTCGGATGCGCTCACAAGTCGCCCCTTGGCTTGCCTCCATGCCACCCTTCACGTGCGCCCTTGAAGTCCACTTCCCGTCTTGCCCTTGGAGTCCTCCTCCCTCGTCTCTCATCCCTTCATGACTCAGTTGACTCTTCACCAGCAGCCTTGACTATTGCCTTTGCGCCCTCTTCATCTTCGTCTCCCGTCCCTCGGATGCACACAAGCCTCCAGCTTGTCTCCATGTCATCCTTCATGTATGTCTCGAAGTCCGCACCCCTCGGCTCATCATCCCTGCTATCCATAGTCTCTCGGGTGCACACAAGCCTCCAGCTTGTCTCCATGTCACCCTTCACCGTACCGAAGCTATCCAGCCAAGTCAATATGTGTAACCTGCACATCCTGCACACTCAAATACACATATTAGATCACAAGGGTAAACCTAACTTAAACCCTTTGCCCAAACATCAAAACTCATGGTCACTCTGGACCATAGATTGCCTCAACACAAGCATGAAAAAACATTTCATGCATATAAGAATTTAAAGAAAAATGAATCAAATCAATTCCTTTCGGTCTCTATCTAACCCAATTTGCTACTTACTAACTATTATATAACAACAGCTTTCACTTGGGTGAGTCAAGTTAAGTAATCTGATCAAGTTAGACTTTCTAAGCTTGATTACTTAACTTGATTACTATTCACTTGTATTTATCGCCCCAACTGCTAGTGATGCACTGACTTAAAGCATCTTCAGTCAAGGCATAGACCTAAGTATCTTAACCCAATCTAGGTTATCAATCAAAGTATCTTAATGTGCTTGTGAGATGTTGGCTTCTAAATCTATAGGAACATGCAAACTAGGGTTAAGTCCTAAGCTAAGTCCATTGCATAGAAAGACCCTAGTTTTTTAAAGGGGAAAATTTTTTTTAAAAAAACTAAGTCGGAAAAAACACTTTCAAAACAATATGATTTTGAAAATAAATTTGCAAGATAATAGGATTAAAAAAATAACAGTGATTAAAAATCAATCCTATTCTACTAAACACATTCCAATAATTGAGTAAGTCAATAAGAGCAATTCATAACCATAAAGAAAATCCAAGTCAACTCTACTAAGTGAAAAAGACAAGTTTAGATCCACAGTCAAAGTATAATCCCAGACTATGAAGGAGGACCCAGATGCCAAGAGGGGACAGGATGCCATGAACGAAACATAGCCATCATCTCCTCATGTTGGGCCTAATCTGCAGATAGCCTCTCCTCATGTCGGGCCTGAAAAGCGTCCATCTGCTCTATGTGATGGGTGTCTATCTCGTCTCAAAGACTATGAATCTCCAACTTGATCTGTGTAAGGCGCTGGTCCGTAGTCATCGAAGGAGGGCATGGTGGAGACTGCTGCAGATGCTCCTCGATCTCAGCCGTGATGTCCACGACATCGACGTCCACGTCACCGTCCAAGTCGTCCTGTGGTCGAGCGTCTCGTCGTCTCCAGGAAATGACCCCGATAGCTGAGATATCTACTTTTTCTAGGGAAAAGTTCCTAGATCCTATTTCGTCGAACTCCGTCATCCTAACAATCTCTCTGACAGAAGTATCGCATCCATAATAGTGGAAGAGTGCGGTCAAGATATGACAGGAAGGTGTTCTCACTCTTGAATGGGTAGAGATGCTGAATGCGTAAATAATAGTCTCAAGCATATGATGCCCGATGTCTATGTCTAGGTGGTGGATCATGGCATAGAGTAGGAATGTGTGGAAAGGTTGCATGACCGCTACATCCTGTGAGGTCAGGGGAAAAATGCAGCAGACTAGGACTCGATAGAGTGCATAGTCCTAGATGCACAGATCAACAGATCGAAAGTTCTGCACAGTCGGATCTCTCATATCTCCGAAAAAGTAGGAGCAGAGTATGTCGAGGGTGATGTGCGAGTAGGGAGAAAAAGGAAGGTCCGTAGGAGGATAGCAAACAAATGTGGACTGAGTAGGAGTGATGGTGAGTGGAAGGGTCTAAACTATGGTACAATTAATAGCAGAAGTCATCAAGTTTGACCAAGTTATTATAGAACTCGGCACATAAGATCGTGTTTATAGAACAATTACAATATACTAATCTATCAAGTTGGTAGTAGTTAATGACCTCCATGGCTAAGGAATAGGATTGGGTAAAGAAACTCCTACTAAGATAGCTAGTTTTAAGAGGTTTATATGTCGTAGTTGCAAATTTGTTAAAGAGAGCTAGCGTAGGGAACCTAGAATCGGGGCTAGGCTCAGTATTGGGGTCAGTCTCAATAACACGTCGTTAGCTAAAAATTAATAAATGGAATGAAGATTAATAAATAATCTAAGATTCTAGAATAGGTTTAAGATATAGAAATCATACCGAGGAGGCATCGTTGAAGATTAAGGAAGATGGAAGACTTTCGGTTGATTGGGGTTGCTTGGGGATGCCTTAGAAGTGAAGAGGAGGAGTATAGAGAGGTTGATTTGGTGTGGAATATGAGATGTGGGCTCGGTCAGTAGGATGGGCGCTTGAGATGATACTTGGGTGCTTGAGATAGTTTTTGGCAGTTTAACAGCCTTGGGAACTTGAATTGTCAGAAAAAGCTTTGGGCGCCTGATTAATTTACTTTTGACCAGTTTTGGTTTAATTAATTAAGTTACCAAAAAAAATGTTACGTTGGATTTTGAAAATTACTAAGTTTAAAAAATTATTAAGTTAAATTTTGAAAGCTAAATTTTAATTTGAAAATTATATTTTGACAATTATTAAGTTAAAAATTATTAAGTTAAATTTTGAAAAATTATTAAGTTTAATTTTGAAAAATTATTAAATTAAAAATTATTAATTTAAATTTTGAAAAATTATTAAGTTAAAATTTGAAAATTATTAAGCTAAAATTTGAAAATTATTAAGGTAAATTTTGAAAATTTATTAAGTTTGATTTTGAAAAATTATTAAGTTAAATTTTGAAAAATTAATTTGAATTTTAAAACATTAATTAAGTTGAATTAAAATTGTAAATTAGGTTTAGTATATTAGAGGTAAAATTAATTCAATTGATAGAGTTGGTTGGGTTGGACTAAATCATTAGGTCATAAACATCTCATCCATTTCTAAGTGACAAAATATGGTATCCTTATCTATTTTATGAGATGTATTAATTTTATCTTTGATTTTATGTTAACACTATGATTTGATTGAACCTTGTGTTAGATTCAAGTTTATCAATTAGTAAATTGAAAATAAATTTGAATAATTGGCTTCCAGGTCTTGGCGAGGTACAGGGGCCTTTTTGGTCGTAGCCTTATTGGATCATTAACCTTTTCCTAGACAAAGCCTTTTAATAAAATTTTATTCTCAAATTACCTTTTGAGAAATCCTGGTCTAACTAGTTGAGGATTTGACAAGGTAGCTTCGGTTAGTTCTACTGGACTAAAAAGACCAAATAGGGCATGTCTTACCCTACTTGACTTTTTAGACAAACTTCCCTAACATACTATCATCTCGCCCTACCCTAATACTAGGTTGTGCAAGTTTCAATCAAGTCAGATCCTTATCTAACCATTTCTAATCTTAAGCATGACATTTTTGCAGAAAGGAAATAGACAAGCATCAAGCAAAAATTAAAAAAATATATAAAAACAAGAAACTTATCTAAGTATGAAGATGGTTTTCCTATTGGCTCCCCCTGGACTAAAGCCCAGATATGGACTATGTAAGATGTGAATCTTGTCCTTAGGGATCCAATATTGATTTGGTCCAGCTTGATTAGTAAGCTTAACTTTGGGACTCATGCTTGGACTCGGGTTCTAGTTTGGTTCAATACTGAGTAATATGATCTGTAGCGTGAGTTAGTTCAATAACCAAGTCCAGATCGATTTAGAATTGATTTTTGTTTTCTAAGAATCATGACAAGATTCTTAAAACCCAAGGTAAATTGTTCTAGTGCAACTCTATGTTCCTTTACCTGAGTTTTCAAGGAGGAATTCTCTTCCTCAAGTTTTTGGACTTGAGTTGAGGTTTCTTCATGAACTGGTTCAGTTAAGGAGCTTGAGTTGGCTTCATCTTTTAGAGTTTTAACTTCCTGTCAGAGGGATTCAATCCGAATGTTGGCTTTGACCAACTTACAAGACAAATATGAAATCAAATCATAAAGTTGCGATTCGGGATAGCCTCTTACTGTTATTTCTCCGTCTTTCGAAATTGATAGCTTTTCGGTTCTGACGCTTTCTTCCGGTTCCGATTCTGATTCGGTGTCAAGATCATCCGAGGCTATCAGCATGAGGAGGTTGGAATGTGGAACTCCTTCTTCGTCCTCTGAAGATAACTCGTCCCACGTAGCTTGGAGGGTCTTCTTCCTCCGAGTTTTCTTCTTCTCCTTCAAGTTGGGACACTTCGATTTGTAGTGACCCTTCTTGTTGCACCCATAACAGGTTACTTCACTCTTCGCCTTCTGACTGGTAGTAGGTTTTGCAGGATCATCCTATTGTTGAACCGCCTTCTTCTTCTTTCTTTGGCTCTTGATCATCTTGTAGTATTCCGGGCCATCCAGACTAGCTCCAGATGATCAATTCCATTATTGTCAGATTCCGAATCAGAATTAGACTCGCATATCGGTTGCAGCTTCTTTTTCTTCTACTTTTGAGGGACTTTACCTGCAAACAATGCTATGCCTGTCTCAACCTGTGCAACATTTGTTTGTTCATGCAGCTCTAATTCAGAAAATAACTCATCAAGCTTATTGTCAGATAAGTTCCTTGAAACCTTGTACGCATCTACCATAGATGCCCATAAAGAGTTTCTTGGGAATGAGTTTAGAGTATACCTTATTAGGTCATAGTTTTCTACCTTGTGACCTATTATATGTAGACCATTCATTAATTCATGGATCCTTGTATGGAGTTGTGCAACTGTCTCACCATCTTGCATTTTGATAATGTATGTTGAGAAGAAGATCACGCTTGTTGATCCTTGTATCTGATGTCCCTTCGTGTAACTCGATCAGTTTGTTCCATAGTTCCTTTGTGCTATTAAAGGGGTCGACATGGTTGATTTCTTCTTTTATCAAGCCATATTGGAGGGTCTGTGTAGCTTTAGCGTCTACTTCAATTTTTTTTTGAGTGAAGCGTCCCACTCTGAATATCCCTGAACTTCACCTTTGAGTTCTTAGGGATTTTCAGTCCAGACTAGATTATAATCCACATATCCACCTAAGTTTTAAGGTGTACCTCCATTCTGCTCTTCCAGTAGGAGAAGTCTTCTCCCAAGAACAGAGATGGTAGTGCAGTGTTGTAGCCTTCTTGCATGACCATTAAAGAATCTAAAATTTTGCAACAATAAAAAACTTGTTTCAAGACTTAGTCTTGGATTAGTAGTGCGGTATATAAAAAAATGAGAAATAAAAAAAAATCGAGTAGTGTTGCACCAACCTCGAAAAACGAAAATCATATGAACAAATATAATTAACGATTAACTTTGAAAACCTTGCTCAATTGGTGGTTTCATCAAGATTGAGCAGCCCGCTCTGATACTACTTGTGGGATCATTGTGATCGATAGAGGGGGGGTGAATATTAATTACTTAAGATTTTTCAAAAATGCAGATAATATGCAATGGAAAGTAAAACAATGCTAACTCATTTTCTTTTTACTTCGTTCGGAGTCTGTAACCGTTCCTACTCCAAGGCTCACGGTCCTTGACCGTTTTCGTTGGGCAATTCTATATTTCGAAAAATGATACAAGTGAAAAGCTTCGAATACAGAATTAATTAATAAAATACAATTATATTGACGACACAGAGAAAATGACAAAGACTTCTCGAGTAGCGTATCGTCGATCTTGAGCGTTGTCGACGTGGGACACTCCAGCACAGAAGAATGATGGTGCATGTTTGAGTGCTTGAGTTGGAAAATAGTTGTTCTGGAAGCAAAGGGGTGAAGCCCCTTTTATAGTGCCTTCTTGGCCGCCTGATAAGGTCTAGGGTGCTTGCCATGTCACCGAAACTGGCGCATGCCTATCTGCATACTTGGCCAAACCTTATCTCTGGTCTTGGGCGCCTGCTAGTGTTGAGACGCCTGATGGCTCACGGGCGCCTGAGAAACTAACATGGCGAACCTACCAGCTCAGCTTCTCCATCCACTAGAAAACCCCTTCTGGTGTGCCTGATACCTATCAGGCACTTGGGTTCTCGAGCGTCTGAACCCTTTTAGGTGCCTGGGATAACATCAGCTAGTTCCTTTTAGTCCTGTAACCAGGGCTAGTCCAAGAACAGTATAATGTGAAAGTACATGCATAAATAACAACCATTGTTGTCTTGTTTCTGACTTTGTATTTCAAATGAAATCCTAGGCCGAACCGATGCCTACTGTTCCCTCTTCTGGGGAACGTGTCCTCACCTACTCCTCTCAGGAGAAGTTGCCTTTTGCCAACCGGCTCCTCCGGTTGGACTTTTGCTCGGCCTCCAAGACTCCCGGATCTTGAGACGCCCGTACCTCGACCCATCTCTACTTGTGTCTGCAGTCCTCGCTCGACTAAGACTCCTACTTGATCTTCTAGATCAAGACTTTGGTGCCTAGTCCATGATCAGGACATCGTGATCAACCCTGTAGGTCAAGACTTCGTGCCTAGCTCAACTTGGACTTTCCTGCACACTCAATGAAACACATTAGATCATAACATAAACTTAACTTTGAACCCTTTGCCATTATCAAAACCATGTTCGATCTGGTGCTTCTAACACCAATACTTTCTCCTTCTCGATGGAGAACAATCTCTTACAATGTCTCTCTTCCCTTTACAAGGTGAGAATTAGGGTTTGAGGAAGAGAGGAGGCTTTGGAAAATTTGAGCACTTGAGCAGGAAGGCTTTTCACAGAATAACTAACCCTTCTCAAGCTTTAAAGCTTTTCCTTAAATAGAGGAAAGAGCTGTTGACAACACAGCTCAGACCCATAACCAATCGACTGGTCCAAACACCAGTTGACTGGTTATTTCAGTTTGACACAGCCAACGGCTAGTGTTTCAAAGCATCAGTCGACTAGTTCCAACCTCAGCCAACTGATCATTCTATGAGTTTCACCCAATGCTGTTATTCAACTGATTCCTTCGCCAGTCGACTGCCCAGCTTACAAACTCACTTTCAACCTCTCTGGAGTCCATCCTTCGTGTATGCCTTGAAGTCCACTTCCCTGGCTTGCCTTTGAAGTTCTCTTCCTTTGGCTTTCGTGCCTCGGATGCACACAAGCCTACGGCTTGTCTCCATGTCATCCTTTGCGTATGCCTTTGAAGTCTACTTCCTCGGCTCGCCCTTTGAAGTCCACTTCCTCTGACTCTCGTCCTTTGGATAACTTCACTCCATTGTTCCTCATGTGTGGTTCACCAAGTCTTACATGACTCAACACACACATTAAACCAATATGAAAACCTAACTTAATTATATTGACACACATATCAAAATCCTAATCTACTAAAGTAAACATGGGTTGATTGCACCAATAATAGAGACATGGGGTGCTTCATACATTGTTAATTTAGAAAGAAAATATTGTAATTGTGGGGAGTTTTAAAATTCAGGACTCCCTTGCTCACATGTTATTATCGTCATCATTCATCGAAACATGGACACACCCTCATATTGTGAGCATTATTGTCATTCACAAAATTAGAATATCATTTACATGGATTATATTTACCCTTGTCGAAGCAAAGAATTTTGTCATAGGGGCACAAACAACATTATAATTCTATGTCCCCATAACCTTGTGCAGCCCAGTAGGCGAAAGAAGGCACGTATCGAGTCTAGACATAATGGGGAAAGTAAAAAATCAAATGTAGCCACTGCAAACAATTGGGCCTATTTACAAGCCTATTTGAAACCTACTGTTAGACCTAGCCTATTTACGCTATGCAGAAATATCTCAAACACTAGGAAGGGTTTAATTTACACAATAAAGTATTATTTCTGCCATTGTTGTTTTTCTTAACATCCAAGGATATAAAAGTGACAACATTAAACAAAACTATTTTTCTTACAATACAATGGATGTTTTTTATAATATTATGAATAATTAATATGATATTTTACAGAATATGTCCCTCAAAATGATAGTATTACATCAAATCTATTTTTTTCATGTCTCTTGTTTGATGTCCATCTTCTGATCACATAGGAGATATCGAATGTATTGCATAACAAAGAAGCCACAATCCACGCTATAAATAACATCAATAATTTAAATTTCCATATATTTTATAAAAGACTTTTCTATTGAAACTCTTTCTCATTTACTTACCTAGCTTCTTGTTGAGGACAATTTACTCTGAGAGGGACCCATTGGTCCAAGGGATGATGACTTTCTAAATACGAATGAATAGCCGCAAGTTGCTTACGAGTATATTTTTTAAAATCCTTTACCTGTAAGCATAACTATGCCATTGAAATTATACATCAATGAGAAGTTATACTAAATGAATAACATAGAAATGAGTAATATATCGCCAGGAAAGCTATGTTGACCAGAGGCGCAGACCCATAGAGTTTGTTGCGGGTGATCATGTTTTCCTTTGAGTTTCACCCAAGAAAGGGGTGAAACGTTTTTGTCTCAGGGGTAAGCTAGCGCCACAGTATATTGGTCTATTCCAGATCCTGGAAAGGATTGGAGCTGTAGCTTATCGCCTAGTGCTTCAACCGTCGTTGACCGGCGTCCACGACGTGATGCATGCATCTATGCGGAGAGGTCATGTGCCAGATTCCACACTCATATTATCCGAGGTGCCTGTTCCGCTCTAGTCTGACGCCATTTAGGAGGTGGTACATGTACAGATTGTGGAGTTTTGGGAGCGTCAGCTATGGAGCAAGATGATCCGGCTAGTCAGGGTCGGATGGCAGCATCATTCGGATGCAGAGGCTACTTGGAAACTCAGAGATATTATCCGAGCTCGATATCCCCATTTGTTTGACTGAGATACATACTGTTATTCATTGCAGTATTCGTATTTCATATATACAGTGGTTAGCATTTACTATTAGTAATAACAAAATTTTGGGACCAAATTCTTATTAATGGGGGAGAATGTTAAAATACTAGAAATTGAGGGACTAGAATGCAAAGTTGCCTAAATTTAAGGGCCTACGTCGAATATGCCAAAACCAGAGGGGCAAATTGCCAAAAAAAAAACTAGCCACTTATAACTCTCCTTTCTCTTCTATTCACTCGCCGCAGTCAAGCCGACTCTTTATCTGCTCCGCGAGCCCTAAATCGCAACCACGCCCGACTCTTCCTCTCCTCCTCTTCTCTTTCATCTTCTTCTGTTGTTTTCTTCTTCTCCCTCTCCTTCTTCGATCTCGTCGGTGCCAGAGCTGGCGATCCTTTTCCTCTCGCTCACGGCTTCGTCCGTGATGCACTCTCGGGTTTTCAGGGCGTGGCTGACATGGGAGCCTTAGATCGTAGCTAGGGTTGGGATTGAGAGCAGATCGGAATTCGCCAGCACTCTCATTTTTCTCTCCCCGTCTCTATTATCGGTGAGTCCCTTAGTTTTGATCACGCCTTTGATCTCATGAGGCTAGTCGTTCCGGTATTTAGTGTGATCCACGGCTCCCTGACCTAGGTGCGATTTCTACTCTTCATCACAGTTGGGCGAGCGATTCCGCGATACAAGATTGGAGGGAAGAGCTAGCTGATGGTTGGAGCCATACGGGTTGATCTCTTGGAGGGGATCTGTTCCGGTTGAAGGCTGAGACAGATTTGGGAACCAGCGTTGATCCAGGCAAGGTAATGTTTTGTTGGTGATGTTCTAGATTAGATCTGTTTGAGTTTTGCTGTATTTGGATAGAATCATAGCTTATTTTGTTGGCACGAGTAGTAAATAGTTGGGTTGATTTGTTCTTGTCCCTGATCTCACCGTGCGTCCCTAAATTTAGCATGTTGATCCCACAATCTATGGTTTAGATCGGTGATTAAATTGATATTTGTTTTCTTGGAGTTGTGGATGATCTCTTGGTTTTCCCTTTTGTTTTCTTTGGCTCTGTGAACGAGATTGCAGAGGTTGTTTCAATTTAGTCATGCGAAACTGAGCTGATACTTGAGCTGTGTTGTTGAGATGGATGTTGTTCTTGAATAGGTGATTAAGCTCTGATTAGTGTTGATTAAGCTCTGATGGGTTTTTTTTGTGTTCTTTGAGGTGGTTTCGGTTGGCTGTGGGAGTATTTTGTTTTGATGTTTATCTTGATGGGTTGAAGGCTGCCGAAACATGGTTGTGAGGGTAAGGATGGATTAGCTTGGTTATGTTGGTTTAATTTCTGCCAATCCTAATTGTGTGTTATAGCAATTTGAATTGGTTTTGATTAGATTAATGGAGATCCTGTGTGTGTGTGTGTGTGATCGGTTCTTGATATTGATTAGTTCTAGATGGGCTCAGTTAAGAGGGATGATTTTTTTGGGATGCTTGGTGTATGAGCTCTTTCAACCTAGCATGGATTTTGGGTTAGGTTTAGGGTGGACCTAATCTGAAACTAGCCTTGGTTGGTTGGGTTAGGTCAGTTAATAAAATATATAATTAGCTAAGTTGTATTTGTTATTTGTTTTGATGCAGGGCATTAAGTTGATTCACTTGTTGCAGATATGATTTTGGACGGGGGATTCTCGTCAAGCAGACTTCTACATCGGAGGTGGATATCTCTGACTCTTTTTTTTAGATTAGTCACAGATATATGCTTGATATGCTTTGTTAGCAATAGAGTGATAGATTATGGTATAACTTTTCTATTTGTCTTGCTGATACTGTTTGTGCTATACCTGGCATGTGATACCTATACCTTTAGGACTTAGGTTATGGTGCATTATCTACGATCCTTGCATATCATATTGATATAGGTGGACTAGATAGTGGATGCTCTTTGACCAGTGTCATGCATCATCGTGCACTGTGCATCACTGTCGATCAGGGGGCCCCCTTTGTGGGTGAGTCAGGTCGGCAGTCATACTAACCTACCCCTACAACCACTCATGGATTAGTGGTTGACGGAGTATGGGTAGTGTGCTCTGTGCTGCTTTGCTCGTGCACTCATGGGTTAGTGAATCGGAGCGTGATAGCAGACAAAGGTCTCTCCTTGAGTAGTCTATATACCAGGAGATGAGAGGGAGAGGCCTCTCCCCCATTTATATACATGGGGTAGGGGTAACACCCAGACAGAGATGTCCTCCAGAGATGACCTGGGGTAGACAGAGATGCCCCCCGGATAGGGCATGGAGTAGGGGTGTTACACCGACAGCATTCCGTCTACTCGATCGCTCAGGAGTAGTGATGGCAGAGTATGGATGACCGTCACAGCCCTATGTCGGAGGGTGGCCTCTGCTCAGCTTCCTCCCGTACATAGGTGACGATGTCTGACCGACTGCAGGGGTGACCATGTCATTGCACCTTGTTTATACGTTTATTTTACACTTACTTGTGCTTGTTTTATTTGGATGTTGCATATGATTGACATATACTTACAGGAGACCTTTATGTCTGGTTTTGGCGACTCTGCTACATTGGTATGGTATTTTCTATTTTCTCCTACAGTTGTTCTTATTACTGCCTGTGCACGTATTATTTCGATAGTCTGTTACACTGTTGCTAGCTTAGACTATCTTGTATATATGATGAGATATTCGCTGAGTTCTATGACTCATCCCGTTATCTCCTTATTTTTATTTCAGGATGATTGATTGGAGTGTGCCCGACAGCCTATCCCAGTTCGTGTACTCGTCGAGATGATTTCGAGATTTTCTTCTATTTTGTTAGTTGTACTTGTTGGTACCATTTTCTATACTTTTATACCTTGCATTTCCGCTGTTGCTTTTGTGTTCGGTTTTGTCATACTATACGGCGGTATAGTTGTACTTTTGTGAGCCATGGATGCCTTTATGCATTGTGTTTTGCGATAAGTCATACCGGTACACAGTCTTTCTTTTTTTTGTCGATGATTTTGGTCTATTTTTGTTCAGACGCTTGTTCCAGCCCTATAGGCTGCGGTATGAGCGGATCAGAGAGTTGTAGAGGCAAGGGTTTTCAAATTATCCGTCGGGTCGAGGAAGTGGCGGTCCGGTCTATATCGGAC
>JAGFNQ010008213.1:47220-102573 GCA_024364735.1 Boesenbergia rotunda
TCCAAGGCACAAGCTCGCAACATGTCCTCTAATATCTGGTTTACTCTTTCAGTTTGCCCGTCAGTCTGGGGGTGAAAGGCAGTACTGAATTTTAGCTTCGTGCCAAGAGCCTTCTGCACGTGTCCCCAAAAATCTGAAGTAAATCGACCATCCCTATCAGAGATAATGGTCTTGGGAACCCCGTGTAGTCGGACAATTTCCTTGACGTACAGTTGAGCTAGCTTCTCTCCTGAGTGGGTCATCCTGATAGCCAGAAAATGGGCAGACTTGGTGAGTCTGTCCACAATAACCCATATACCATCATATACATTCGTCGTTCTAGGCAGCCCAGCGATGAAATCCATAGAGATGTCTTCCCATTTCCACTCGGGAATTGATAGAGGTTGCAGAACTCCCCGAGGCCTCTGGTGTTCTGCTTTGACCCTCTGGCAGGTCAAACACATACTGATATAGTGGGCTACATCTCGCTTCATACCGGACCACCAAAACTTGCTCTTTAGATCTTGATACATCTTGGTAGACCCAGGATGCATCGCATAAGTTTTTCCGTGAGCTTCCTCTAGGATTCTTGTCCGTAAGTCGGAGTCGTCAGGAACACATAATCGATCCCGGAGATATAAGACTCCGCTGTCTGAAATCCGAAATCCATCGTCCTTGCCTTCGAGAACCTCTTGCTTGATTCTCTGAACACTCGGATCATGATTCTGCTTTTCCAGAATATCGTCAAATAATGTCGGCGTAATCATCAGGGTGGACAACTGTCCTGATATGATTTCAATCCCGTAATTCATAATTTCTTCCCCTAAGGGTTGTGACAAAGCCGACAAAGACATTAAAGCAGCACATGATTTCCTACTGAGAGCATCGGCTACCTTGTTGGCTTTTCCCGGATGGTACAGGATCTCACAATCATAATCCTTGACCAATTCGAGCCATCTGCGCTGTCTCATATTCAGATCTTTCTGGGTGAAGAAATACCGCAGACTCTGGCGGTCTGTATAAACTTTACACTGAGTTCCATATAGATCGTGCCTCCATATTTTCAGTGCAAAGACCATCGCTGCTAACTCTAAGTCATGGGTAGGGTAGTTTCTTTCATGTTCCTTCAGTTGCCTAGAGGCATAGGCAATTACCTTTCCATTTTGCATAAGTACAGCTCCGAGTCCCAGTTTGGATGTGTCGCTGTACATATCGAAACCCATATCGCTCTCTGGAAGAGTCAATATTGGAGCGCTAGTCAGCCTCCTTTTCAGTTCAGTAAAGCTCTTCTCACATTCCTCGGTCCATACATATTTCTTGTCTTTCTTTGTAAGAGCTGTCATAGGGGCTGCAATTCGAGAGAAGTTCTCTATGAATTTTCTGTAATAGCCTGCTAGCCTGAGGAAACTTCGAATTTCACTGGCATTCTTGGGTCTAGTCCAGTTACTCACCGCTTCGATTTTAATTGGGTCCACCATTACTCCTTCCTTGGAGATAACATGTCCCAAGAATGATACTTGATCGAGCCAGAACTCGCATTTGGAAAATTTAGCATACAGTTGTTCCTTCTGAAGAATCTGTAGTACTATACTCAGGTGCTCAGCATGTTCTTCGGGAGTTCTCGAATATATATGGATATCGTCGATAAAGACGATCATAAATCTGTCGAGGAATGCCGAGAATACCCGATTCATTAAATCCATAAACATAGCTGGCGCATTGGTAACTCCAAATGGTATAACTACGAACTCATAATGTCCGTATCTGGTTCGAAAAGCCGTCTTCAGTATATCCTCCTTTTTCACTCTAACTTGGTGATAACCAGATCTCAGGTCAATCTTAGAGAATACCGTGGCTCCCTTTAGTTGATCGAACAGGTCATCTATCCTTGGTAAAGGGTACCTGTTCTTGATAGTCACGTTGTTCAGCGCCCGATAGTCGATACACATTCGCATCGACCCATCCTTCTTTTTCACGAACAATACAGGAGCTCCCCAGGGAGAATGACTAGGGCGGATGAGACCCTTGTCAAGCAGCTCTTGTAACTCTCCTTGTAATTCCTTTAATTCCATCGGTGCCATACGGTACGGCGCCTTAGAAATGGGGTTGGTACCAGGAACCAACTCAATTGCAAATTCTATATCTCTTTCAGGTGCTAACCCTGGTAAGTCATCGGGGAATACCTCTGGGTAATCGCATACGACCTTGACGTCTTCTAGCTTTGGGCCCTCTGTAGGACTGGTATCAACCACATGAGCTAGAAATCCAGAGCATCCCTTTTCTAACATCTTCCTTGCTTTCAGAGCCGACAAGAATTTGCTTGTCCTCTTCTTCGGCTCTCCGATGAATTCAAATAGAAATTCCCTGCCGGAATTCAGTGAACTCATCAAAATGTCTTTTGTGACTCTCATATTAAAGAATTCCTCAAGAAATTCTGACTCGAAGTCCTTCCACTTCATCTGGTCCACTGACCTTCTAGCTTTTACCCGTTCCCACCACATCTTGGCGTCGCCAGTGAGGCAGAACGAGACACATTTAATTTTCTCATGCTCGAGCCAGTCTAATAATTCCACTGTGCTCTCGACTGTCTTGAGCCAGGCCTGGGCGTCCAAGGGCTCACAGGTGCCCGAGAACTTTTCCGGCTTCAGTCTCTGCCACTGAATCAGATAGGCCTCCTGTCGGACTCCTCGGACCGGAGTGTCCGGGGGTGCCTGCGCAGTTGGAGGCTCAGTAGGCATCACATTCTGACTTCCCTACGGGGTTGCGGTGTTCCCCTGTTGGGTCATCAGAGTGTTTATTATCTGCTGTTGTTCAGTGACCTGACGCTGCAGATCTGTGATTACTTGCATCATATCAGGTGGGGGTGCTGTCTCATTACCACGATTGCTACGTCCTCTAGCCATATTTATCACACAGGTGATAAATAAGCTATATAAGAATTAACGCTACTTTCTCTTATTATGCAAGCATAAATCATTTCTATATATATCATTACTGTACATGAAATAAAGTAAAGCGAGGTTAGGATCTCTTAGTTGGAAGCGGCAGGATGAAGCTTTGATGTGTGTGTGTAGTGGGGAAGGCAGACCTGCTCTGATACCAACCTGTAACGCCCGCCCTTCTCACACTAGGGCGGGGTTACGCGAACATAATTTTCGTTTTAGCGGAAGCGTTTGAAACGTGAAACTTGAACATGATACATGTATAATCTTGTACTTGAACATGTAAGCATGAAACCTTTTAAACATCTTAGACATTGAGGAGAGCATGCTAGGTACCTTTACATTCTTACTTGCATAATAGAAGCATGCCACATAGCCATTTCTTAAGACAGAGTAGTAAGTATGAGGAAGGATAACATAATACTAAAGTTCATTAGCAAGTCTTAACTAAGTACTTAGCATATGAGCGAGAGTGAGCATGAAATATCCATATGAGTCTAAATATCAGCAAGTAGCAACTTAGTAAGTATGTTTCAACATTTAACATGCAAAACTCAGCATATGCATAAACTAAACAAAACATGAGTAGATCTTCTTCCACCATGCCACCACCACACACATCTTTGCCCCTCCTGCTGCTCCCTTTAGTTTAGCCATTCCTTACCCTTTTCTGCAGTACAAGGGAAACATGGAAACTATAAGCATATAGCTTAGTAAGATCCCTTCCTACTCACAAAATCATACGTTCCATCAAGTAGAGAAAGCATCACGTCATAATAGTGCATAGCATCAAAACACTTAACTTAACATAGCATAAGGGAGCATATGTACTTATCATAAGAAGCATACTTGAACTTAACATAATTCACCTTTATAGCATAATAGTCATATAGTCATTACAAAAATGCGAATGCAAGATGCTCTTTTGAAACCATGCATAGGATGAGTACATGCATATGCTTTTCTTAAAATCATACATATAGGTACTTAAACATACATCCATCATCATTTGGGGGATCCCGGCTTGTACCACTTACATACATACATAATGCGCGCATCCCTAATAGGCCGAGGTAGCTAGTCTCTAACCTACTAGGGAAACTAGGTCCGTTCATAGTCCGTCGACCTAGGGGCGTCTCGGGAGCCCATCCCCTTACTAGGTCCGTTCATAGTCCGTCGACCTAGGGGCTGCATCCGGAGCCCACCCGTGGACCTTGCTAGGATCCGGTACAAGCCATACAAAGTAAAATAGCATACATGGATTTTATCATATCATAAGCATAGCACATTCTTGTTTCTTACTAGGTCCGTTCATAGTCCGTCGACCTAGGGGTTGCATAGCACATTCTTATCATATCATAAGCATATCATCATAACCTATCACATCATTGTCATATCATGAGCATGGCATGCCTCTTATCTTATCATGAAGAGTGCTCTTAGTCCCGACTTACAGGGAAGCATCTCTTAGGCATTTCATCATACATAAGCCATGCATAACATAAGGGTGCTTAAAGAGCTTAAACATAGACATGTACATCATGATTCTTAGAGCATGAAAAAGCATGGAGAAGACATGTTATCACCTATACTACTCATAGCATATCATGGGCATCCTTGGCGTGCCTAATTGGGGTTGTAGCTTCCCCCTTAGCCCAAATTCTTATTTAATCAGAAAATTCCAGCATATAAACTCTAAGTTTAGAGCATGATAAACCATGAAAAACATTACACTAACATCATACATTAAGGTAGGCATCATAGAGGAGACATTAGAAGGCATGTTGGGGTTGTTACCCCTTCTTAAGTCCTACTTATCATTCTTTACAGAAAATTCCAGCATACATACCTTAGTTTCCAAGCATGTTAAAATCATGAATAAACATCATATTAACATCATTAAGTGCATAGCATGTCATGGAGATCATTCATAAGCATAGTTGGGAAATATTACATGCAACCTCATCATACAATGTAATGTATGTTATAGGGAAGGACATTTGCATGCTTATGGGGAGTTTTGGACTTTACAAGTCCAAGAGTCTTATCTTAGCCGAAATTCACATCAACCATATCCTAGGTTTTTTTTGACAACATAATACCATGAATAACACCATATTTACATCACATATCATCTTATATATCATAGGGAGGGTCATCATCAAGCATACTAGGAGTTTAAACCTCTCTAAGCCCTAAAAGAGGTCCTTGACCGAAAATTCCAGCAAGCCTACTCCGGGTTTTTTTTGGGGCTTAAGGACAAGGAAAACATCATATTATCATCATCTATTTAGTCACACATCATGAGGAAAAACATATGCAAGTATAGGAGTAGTTTAAACCCTCGCAAGCCCTAAAAACCTTCTTGGCCGAAAACATCAAGAGCTTCATCCTATGTTTAAACCATTTTAGGCACTCGAAACTATTGTAATGCAGGTGAGGGGATTACTTACATCCTCTCGCTTGAATCTCCACCAAGAAGTCCTTGAAGAGGAGGAGAGGAGAGCCCTCCTTGCGCTTCTTTTCCTTAGCCTTGCTTTAGTAGAAGGTAGTCTCTCTATAGGGCCCTCTTGGGAGTTTTTTCTTATGGAGGAAACCTAGGGTTGGAGTTTCGAAAATTTGAGAAGGGGAGGGGAGAGTTTTCGGTTTTGAAGAGGGAAGAGTGAGGAAGAAGAAGAGAGGAAGTTATTCCAACTTCCCTTCACTTATTTATACTTTTCTCATGAAGAGACATGTCTCTTCACTTCCCTAGCTTTAACAAGCATGTTTCTTATTCTCTCAACATGAAACATGGCTTGGTGTGTTGGTTATGACATGATTAGTGCAACTAGGAGGTTCAAGGTTCATTCCTTGCTTCCTCCTTTCTACCTCTTCTTTTTATCACATTTTGCACTAATCCATATCAAAGCACATTAAGCCAAGCCCATCATGAAATTTCATAATAATGATAATGTTTCATGAATTTATAATATTTCATAATAATGATAATGTTTCATGAATTCATAATATTTCATAATAATAATAATGTTTCATGAATTCATAATATTTCATATGGGAAAATTTTGGGGTGTTACAGCGGCCTTCTACCTTATGTCCCTCCCTTAACGGACGTCGTGTGGTCGATGATCTACAGCAAACCTAGATCACCGAGGCTATCCAACGAATTAACTCTTCACACCAATCCAAACCCTAATACTAGGGATTGGAACCGTCGACCCTTCTCCCCGGCCACCGAGAGGCTCCAAGCCCACGCCGGGCACAAGGAAGTTCATGGGAAAAAGATGAAGAAGAAGATGAAGGAGAGAACCAAGTTCCTCTCCCACCCCAACCTGACCGAATTAGTCTCTTCTCCTCAACTTGCGGCGACGCCGCAACTCACCCTTGCGCCACCTCCCACTTGCCTCCGCCACCTCCTCCCTTCTCGCCGCACACTACAAAAGGGAGAGGAAGTCTCTCCCTTTGTCTAGTAGAGGCTAGCCACCAAGTGGATGAGAAGGGAAGAAGAAAAGAAGAAGAAGAGATCCTCTT
The DNA here is from genome assembly GCA_024364735.1 of Boesenbergia rotunda. Lineage (NCBI taxonomy): Eukaryota > Viridiplantae > Streptophyta > Magnoliopsida > Zingiberales > Zingiberaceae > Boesenbergia > Boesenbergia rotunda. The sequence continues at coordinate 53,670 of JAGFNQ010008213.1, forward strand.
CTTGTAACGACCCGGAAATTTTTTTTAATATTTTCTTTAAAATATTGATCATGTCTAGATAATTTTCCGAGGGACCTAGAGATATTAGTACGAACCTTAGCCTAGAAATCTATGATTTTCTCATTTAAATTGAGAAACTAAGTACTAATGGGCCTTATATGGGCTCTAAAAATAAGTTTTAATTAGGTAGAATTTAATATAAATATAGAAGAATTGTAATTAGGAATTATAGAATGATTATGGGTGAATTTTAAAGAATTTTCAAAAATAAGGAAAAATAAAATAAAAAGAAAATAAAAATAAAGTGCATGCACCAAGGATTGAACCTTAGACCTAGTCCACAACCATGCATGCACTAACCAATTCACCTAGCAAGGGAGTGCTAGTATAGAATGAAGTGGATTTTGTTTAAGGCTTAAGGAAAATGAAGAGTCATCCACCATGACTCTTCACTTGCCTCCTTAATGTGGTTTAAAGAGGGGACATGGGGGTTACTTTTCTTCTTCCACCAAGTCCACCCTTCTCCCTCTTCCTTCTTCATTCTAGCCGAAACATTCAAGGGGGAATTTCCCTTTGGAAAGCTTCACAAGAAGGTCCCTCTTCCAAGATCCAAGGCTTTTTACAAGGTTGCAAAGGCTAGGGGTGGTCAAGAGACAACAAGGTCTTCAACCTCCTCCCCATCTAAGGTCTATAACCAAGGTAAACCATGGTAAGACTCCCTCACCTGTGGTGTAATGGTTTTCCTTGATATGGTTATGATCTAAGTTTTTGGTTGAGATCTAAGTTGAGAAATCCATGAAAGAGGACTTCTAGGGTTCGGCCACTTCATGTTTCCATGGCTAGGACTAGTGTTAACTCTCTAATGATGATTCTTAGGTCTCCTTATGATGTAAGTGATGTTAGTGGTGATTCATGTGAACTTTTACATGTGCAATGACCCCTATAAGTTTCGGCCAAGACCCTTAACTCATGGATAGAACTTGATCTAACCATTCAACATGTTTAATTTGTTTCCCTATGACATGATGGATAGTAATTGGGTTTTATAAAGATTTTTCTATGAATTTCATGGGCCTTTAGGTTTCGGCCAAGGGCTAATCTAGGGCTAAAGGAATAGGGTTAGCCCTAATTATGGGATCAAATGTTTTTCGATGGCATTTTATGTTTGTATGGGATGTTATTGGTGGTCTATATGCATTTTCCATGGACCTAGGGCTCCTTAGGGTTTCAGCCAAGGCCATAACCTAGGGCTAGGATTGGGTTAAGACCACAAGGATGCATGTTTATAGGGTACTAAGATGTATGTATATGGTTAAGTATGTTAGAAAATTTTATGTCAACCAAAACCCTAGCTTATGGGTCATGACTTGTATGATCGGCCTTTTTGTTATGATGATTCATAAAATGCTTAGACCATGTGCCATGAACCTAGGGAAATGCATCATGTATGAAAGGACCTAGGCATGTTTTCCTATGTACCATGACCATGCATGTTTTTATGAATTAAGATGCTAATTATGTAGGTATGCCATGATTATGAATAGTATGTATGTATGCCATGATTTATGAATGATATGTATGCATGTTTTTGTTGGGACCGGGTGCATGTTGACAAGGATACGGGTTCGTAAAATTTTAAATTTTTACGTGCAGCGGAAGAATTAGCATAAAATAATTTCCTAAATTATTTTAACCACGTATCTAGCATGCAACCTTATGATGTGTGGACATAATCATAAATTAAAACTTTGCGGAAAAGTAAAATTAATTTACTTAGTACCTCGTGTAACTCGAAGTAAGGGACGAGATCCAACCGTAGCGTCCCATGGAAGCTTCGCCTCTATTCGCGTCCACGCCGAGTTCTCTTCGGGATGACTTCGCAAAGTCACGAGTTTTGTGCCGATGAGAACTACTAGATTCTCTAAAGGCACAACTAGAAGATCAAGAGAGAAAATAGGAAACTAACCAACAAGTTAACGGAATCAAAATTCCACGAAGGAAGGAGATGTGATCCGCTTCTTCTTCTTCTTGGTTGGCTTCTCCTTCATGTTGATAGCTCACGGCAACCTCTTGGATTGAATGGAGCGTCGGCCCTAGCTCTCAAGGAAGGGCGCCGGCCCTAGGATGCCCAATGGGGCGCCGGCCCTTGGTGGGAAGGAGAAAGGAAGGGAAGAGAATAAGAGAGAGAGGGAGAGAGTTAATCTCTTGAAGGCTCTATATTGATTAGAATTCAAGGCTTGCCTTTGGTTCCTTTATATAGTGGCTTCTCCCTTACCAAGTCTCTCTTTTAACGGAATTAACGGAATTAGTTATCATAAGAAATTTATCTTATAAAGTTTCTTATGACTTATTCCGTTAAGCCTAGTTTTATTATAATTAACTTTATAATAAAACAAATTCTCCTCTCCTTTAATTATGGAATAAATTATATAAGAAATTTATAAATTTTCTTATTATGGAAAAATCAATTCATAATTGATTTTATAAAATTAAAATAAACCAATTCATGGATTATTTTAACTTCCATAAAAGGAATATATTTCTATAAATTTATTTATATAAATTTCTTTATACAAATTTATTTATCCATAATTTATAAAACAAATCATGCTAGATTTATTTTATTAATTAAACCAATTAAATTGGTTTATCCGCTTATTAATGGCCGGCCACTACAAAGGGGTTTGGCACCCTCTTTGGCCGGCCAAACCGAGCCGAACCGATCGCGAATTAAACTCATTTAATTCGCTCAATAAGTCTTCAAAAGACTTAGCCATTTTTAGCTTCCATTGCGCCTCTGATAAATTCAGATTCGACTTATTTCTCTTGATTGGAAAATCCAATTTTTAACTCATTTTAAATCCCTAGGATTACTCGTAGTGCGTGTGACTAAATAGGCTTTCGATTTATGTTGGCCGTCTATAATCAACTAATTATAGAACGATCATGAGTGGCACCTAGTAGTACATCATGACCCCCAATTAATCGAAATATCAACGGTTGACCACAGAAAGAATTTCGAAACCTTTCAGCAACTCTAATGAATCGTGCCTCATTCCCTTCACCATCTTATACCCACTTGGTTCAGGACATGGTCTGTTTGTGTCAGTCCCCACTAGACTGACTACGTCACACCTAGCCCAAGTAATGTCTTTCTCGTCCTTTGGATTTCTAATTACTCTCATGTATTTTAGAGACTCGCACTCTAAACATGATATGCTCTGGCCAGAGGCTTTGAGTAACAATCCGACGATAGGCCTTGGTATACATCTCCTCGCAAGGAGTGGTGAATCCTTTGTAGGCTGTTCAAACATCTTTGGGCACTTCGGCTTATACCCAATCATCCTGGGTCCACACCTCCTTGGAGATGCTTGCTTAAGATGTTAAAGTATAAGTCTCCATGACCAAGATGACTTGAACACCGCAAGTCAAAGGAACATCGCACTTAAGCCGCAGTAAGAACTTCATTGACACATCTATATAGATAACCATATGAAGTCTTACAGCTAGTCACTCCAATGAACTAGTTCCCTTAACTAGCATCCATGTTTATCTCCGGACATCCCAATGTCGCCAGCCAGTGAGAATCAGCTGATTAGAGAATAACCCATGCTAGTCTCAACAGAATTGATAGTGTCCATATTTATCAATTCATCGACTAAGGATATTTTCAATACTTCACATTTGCACATTTAGAGATAATCACTAGTTGTGATCCCATCACAAATTCTTTTATGCTGTGAGTTGTATTGCGGACATTCAGTAGATGCGTTTAAGATCCCAATCAAATACACAAACATGTATACTCAAATAGTGAATTATCATTTATTAAAATAAATGTTTACAATCATAAGGCGATTGCCTTAGGACACTTCTCTCATATCACTAACAGTTATGTTCATGGATGAAAATAATGAATGAAGTTAAAGTTCATGCCTTCGAGGTATAATGATGATATGGAATGAAAATGACGAATGAAGATAAGGTTCACGCCTTCAAGGCATAATGATGATGTTAAGCATTAAGAATGAATGATTATGCTATGAATGTTTATGAATGAAGAAGCATGTGAAAGTATTTTATTTTATGAATGGGCTTGTACTGGACCTAAGTTAGGCCCACGGTTCTGGACTACCGATGAAGCTGTCCACGTTTCTGGACTACCGATGAAGTTGTCCACGGTTCTGGACTACCGATGAAGCTGTCCATGGTTCAAGGACTACCGATGAAGCTGTCCTTACCCTAGTAGGTCGAGATTAGCTACCTCGTATTTACTTAGGGATGCGCGCATATGATGTATGAATGTGGTACAAGCCAGGGGCCAATGAATGTTATGATTATGTTTAAGTATTTAAAAGTATGATTTTAAACTAAGCATCCTTACAGTATATGCATTTGCCCATGCATCCATCCATGTTATGCATTATGTTTATGATAAGTATGCTTATGCAAAGTAAGTTTATGCAAGGCACGTTTATGCGAAGTATGTTATGCAAAGTATGATGATGCCAAGTATGTTTATGCCATGATTTTATTTATGTTCATGCTAGATTATGAAGCCATGATGATTTTATTTATGTTCATGCTAGATTATGATGTCATGATGATATTTATTTATGTTCATGCTAGATTATGATGTAATGATGATATTTATTTATGTTCATGCTAGACTATGATGCCATGATGATATCTATGTTCATGCTAAATTCTAATGCCATGATTTTATTTATGTTTATGCTAAAACGATGATGCCATGATTGTGTAGATGTTCATGATAAGAAGTATGCTATGATATGTAGGATTAAAGCATTATGTTCATGTTTATACGACGTATGGATTTTGTGAGTAGGAAAAGAGTTTTACTAAGCCTCGGTGCTTATAGTCTTATTTTCTTATACCGCAGATCAAGCAAGAGATTTCTAAGGGAAGCAGCAGGAGAGGCAAGAACATGGGGTGTGTAGTAGTGACATGGCCAAGAAACCCTCTCATTTCATTTATTGCATGTTTTGTGATCTAACAATGCTTACTTTGGGTTATGCTCGACTTATGATAGTTATGCCTAAGAAACAACCTACTATTTGTGAAGTTATGGATAAACTACTTGCTACCTGAAATGCTTATGAATAAGTCATGGAAAGTTGATATCATGATGTTATGCATGCTGATAATATGTTACCTGAAATGCTTATGAATAAGTTATGGAAAGTTGATATCATGATGCTAGGTATGCTAGTAATATGTTAAGCATAATGTCACCATGTCCATGAATGATAACCCAGACATGTGTATATAATTTAAGTACTAGTTATTCCGCTGCATTAAGATGTTTTATATGCACATGTATGTTTAGCGTAACGCCGCTAAAAAAAAAAAAAGCGGGCGTTACACTTCTCTTCTTGCATTTGCCTTGACCTAGGATAGAGAAGGGAGAGAGAGGAGAGGAGAGAAGCCTTGGGTTGTGATCAATCAATCAAGCCCTGGTTTCTTGATCTCATAGAGTATTTGTAGGGCTAAGGTAGAGATCAAGAGGAGGAGTTGGATCTTGGCCCACCAATGGATCTAAACCCGATCCATTAATTAAGATCCATTCCACTAAAGGATCTTAATTGAACATCCTCACCAACCCCATTTTTTCATTTGGGCTTTACATATTATGAGTCATCCATCCTCCCGTGTTTAAGATCTCGAATGCCCGTTAATTAATTTAAATTAATGACAATTCAAATTAATTAACTTTTGGATCCTTGACTTGTACCACTCAACCTTATCATCATGCCGGATCATATCCACCTGTAGGGTTTAGCATGATGAACCTTTTGAGCTTATCAAGGGGGCATCATCAATCCGACTTACCGGGACACAAATTTCGTCAATAATCAACAACAAATTATATTATTAATATTATCTCCCAACTAATCGGACCTATCGATCTAACAGAATATGTCTCACCCATTGGTAAATCAAAGAAATAATAATTAATAATATATGCCCGTTATTATATCGGGATTAAGGGATCGTACTCCATAATAAAGTCTCTAGGTCCTATCCGATTATCGAGTCAGTACAACTTGGATAACCTCGGGTTTTGGTCCAGCTAAATGTACTCAAAGCACACTAGTGTAATTCTTTGGTCAAGATCAACCACACCTAATTACACTACAACCATTCCGATAGTTTGTCCAATTCCATCTTGGTTGTGAGCCTCTACTTATACTAGGCAAGAGACTGATAAAATATTCTTCCGTGTAATACCATATACCATGTTATCTACAATGCGTAGTAAAGGACTTCATGCATGTACTATTATAAACAGGCACCTAGTGTAGTTGTGATTCACTTTTCAAAATGAAGATGTTCATATAAAGAAGTCATGTCTTTCAGTATACACATCTTACAATCTCCCACTTATACTTAAAGGCCTTGCTGTTCTCTCATTGCTATACATCTGACATCCATATCCTCCACATGCCGATCGAAAGCCCTAGATGGAAGAGCTTTAGTGAAAGGATCTGCCAGGTTATCTTCTGATGCAATCTTGGCGATAGCCACTTCTCCTCGCTTTATGATTTCTCGTATCAGGTGGTACTTCGCTCTATGTGTTTACTCACCTTATGGGCTCGTGGTTCCTTCGAGTTTGCAACTGCACCACTGTTATCACAAATGATTGTGAAAGATTTGGGCAAACCAAGAATCACATCCAAGTCCATGATGAAGTTTCTGAGCCATACAACTTCCTTGGCTGCCTTTGAGGCTGCCACATACTCAGCTTCCATGGTGGAGTCCGCCACGCATTTCTGCTTGACACTCCTCCAAACAATGGTTCCACCTCCTAAAGTAAACACAACCCCCAAGGTAGACTTACTCTTGTCCCTATCTGACTTCAAATATGAGTCTGTATAATCCACAGGGATTAATTGGTCTGCCCAGTAACCCAGCATATAATCCCTTGTCCGTCTCAGGTATTTCAATATATTCTTTACCGCAGTCTAATGTTCCTGTCCAGGGTTACTCTGATATCTGCTAACCATGCCCACGGCAAAATAGATATCACGTCTCGTATACAACATAGCATACATGAGGCTTCATACTGCCAAAGCATAAGGAACCGCCTTCATTTCCTCTATCTCCTTTGATGTTTTCGGACACATCTCCTTAGATAGAGGAACTCCATGCCTGAAGGGTAGGAAACCCTTCTTGGAGTTTTCCATGCTAAAATGAGAAAAGACAGTGTCAACATATGAAGCTTGGGATAGGCACAACATCCTTTTCTGGCGATCCCTTATGTCCTTGATCCCAAGGATGTGTCCCGCTTCTCTTAAGTCCTTCATATTAAACTGCTTTGATAGCCAGACCCTTACGTCTGATAACACATTGACATTGTTGCGAATTAACAAAATGTCATCTACGTAAAGTACAAGAAACACCACGACGTTTCCATCACATCTTTTGTATACACATGACTCATCCGGGCTCTGAGTAAATCCATATGACTGGATTACTTCATCAAAGTGGATGTTCCAAGATCTCGAAGCTTGCTTCAACCCATAAATGGATCGATTAAGCTTGCACACTAGATGCTCTTTGCCCTTTGCAATGAACCCTTCTAGTTGCTGCATGTAGATGGTCTCCTCAAGACTTCCGTTAAGGAAAGCTGTCTTGACATCCATCTGTCATACCTCATAGTCCATATGAGCTGCAATAGATAAGAGAATCCGGATCGACTTAAGCATGACTACCCGCGAAAAGGTCTTCTCATAATCGATACCCTCTTTCTGAGTATACCCTTTCGCAATAAGCCTAGCTTTGAAGGTCTCAACCTTCCCGTCTGATCCTCTCTTTCTCTTGTAGATCCACTTGCATCCAATGGCTTTTACACCATTGGGTGGTTCTACTAACTCCCAGACTTGATTAGAATCCATAGATTCTATCTCAGAGTTCATTGTCCTTTGCCAAAAATCTACATCTTGATCTTGGAGGGCCTCGTCATAGGTCCAGGGATCCAGTTCATGTATACCAGAGACCAAGTCCGAAGACTCTCCCAAAAACATAAACCTTTCGAGCTGTCTGACAACCCTCCCACTGTGACGAGGTACTACGTGTGTATCCTCAGTGACATGCGGTGCAGTGACTTGTGGTGTGTCCTTTTGTACAATTGGTCCTAAAGACGAAATGTCCTCACATAACTCTTCAAGCACTAGTCTACTCTTGGGCTTATGGTTCATCACATAGTCTTCTTCTGAGAATCTGGCATTCGTACTAACGATTACCTTCTGATCCTTAGGACTATATAACAGACCACCTTTCGTTCCCTTAGGATAGCCAACAAACAAGCGTACTTCCGTCCGAGATTCCAACTTATCAGTATCTCCCTTTAGCACATGTGCTGAACTACCCCAAATCCGAATATGTCCTAGACTAGGCTTTCACCCAGTCCACAATTCTATGGGAGTAGAAGGGTCTGACTTAGATGGTACCATGTTCAGAATATACGCAGCTGTATCTAGAGCATATCCCCAGAACGAATCAGGTAAATCAGAATAGCTCATCATTGACCTAACCATTTCCATAAGAGTCCTATTCCTTCTTTCTGCAACTTCATTCTGTTGGGGCGTACTGACTGTAGTTAGCTGGGACTGGATCCCAGCTTCTAATAAGTATGCCCTAAACTCTCCAAAGAGGTACTCTCCACCACGATCTAATCGTAGTGTCTTGATACCTTTACCGTGACGCTTCTCCACATCAGCCTTGAACTCTTTGAACTTATCAAAGCATTCAGACTTGCGGCGCATCAGGTAAATGTATCCATACCTTGAATAATCGATAATAAATATGACAAAGTATTCAAAGCCGCCTCTAGCCTGGATTAACATAGTACCACACAAATCAGAATGAATCAGTTCTAGCACATCTTTAGCCCTATACCCCTTGGCCTTGAAAGGTCTCTTGGTCATCTTACCTTCCAAGCAAGACTCACAGGTCGGGAGATCTTCCACCACCAATGAACCCAAGGGCCCATCGGCTATCAACCTCTGAATCCTACTAAGGTTAATACGACCAAGCCTAAGGTGCCAAAGATACGTCTAATTGATCATAGAAGGCTCCTTTCTCTTATTTAAGTTAGATGATGAGCTATTAACCTCAGTTTGCATCGTGGGAGTTATTGGTTCTAGAGTATATAGTTTGCCGACCATAGTATCGTAACAGATAATCTCTCTATTTCTTTTTATAACAACTTTGTCATCAAAAGCAACAGAATATCCATCCTTTATCAACTTAGAAAATGAAATTAAATTTTTTCTAAATGGGGGTACATAAAGGCAATCTCTTAGAGCTATCAATTTATTTCTCTCAAAAGATAAATAAAATACTCCCAATAGAACTGGTGCCACTTCCGTAGCATCACCCATGTAGACCATGATTTCTCTATCAGCTAGCCGTCGAGTTTCCTGGAACCCCTGCAGAGTATTGCAGACATGGTTAGTGGCTATGTTTCTACACACCAGGTACTGGTAGATAGCACCGCTAAACATGTTTCAACGACTAAGCATGAAGAAATTGTTAGTGATATGAGAGAAGTGTCCTAAGGCAATCGCCTTATGATTGTAAAACATTTATATTAATAAATGATAATTCACTATTTGAGTATACATGCTTGTATATTTGATTGGGATCTTAAACTCATCTACTGAATGTCCGCAATACAACTCACAGCATAAGAGAATTTGTGATGAGATCACAACTAGTGATTATCTCTAAATGCGCAAATGTGAAGTATTGAAAATATCCCTAGTCGATGAATTGATACAAACGGACACTATCAATTCTGTTGAGACTAGCATGGGTTATTCTCTAATCAGCTGATTCTCACTGGCTGGTGACATTGGGATGTCCGGAGATAAACATGGATGCTAGTTAAGGGAACTAGTTCATTGGAGTGATTAGCTGTAAGACTTCATATGGGAATCTACATGTAGATATGTCAATGAAGATCTTACTGCGGCTTAAGTGCGATGTTCCTTTGACTTGCAGTGTTCAAGTCATCTTGGTCATGGAGACTTATACTTTGACATCTTAAGCAAGCATCTCCAAGGAGGTGTGGACCCAGGATGATCGGGTATAAGCCGAAGTGCCCGAAGATGTTTGAACAGCCTACAAAGGATTCACCACTCCTCGCGAGGAGATGTATACCCAGGCCTATCGTCGGATTGTTACTCAAAGCCTCTGGCCAGAGCATATCATGTTTAAAGTGAGAGTCTCTAAAATACATGAGAGTAATTAGAAATCCAAAGGACGAGTAAGACATTACTTGGGCTAGGCGTGACGTAGTCAGCCTAGTGGGGACTGACACCATTGACCGTGTCCTGAACCAAGTGGGTATAAGGTGGTGAAGGGAATGGGGCACGATTCATTAGAGCTGCTGAAGGGTTTCAGAATAATTTCTTCTGATGTCAAACCGTTGATCTTTCGATTAATTGGGGATCATGATGTACTACTGGTGCCACTCATGATCGTTCTATAATTAGTTAATTATAGACGGCCAACATAAATCGAAATCCTATTTAGTCACACGCACTACGAGTAATCCGAGGGATTTAAAACGAGTTGAAAATTGGATTTTCCGATCAAGAGAAATAAGTCGAATCTGAGTTAGTCAGAGGCGCATTAGAAGCTAAAAATGGCTAAGTCTTTTGAAGGCTTTTTTGGGCGAATTAAATTAGTTTAATTCGCGACGGTCCGGGTTGGGTTTGGCCGACCAAAGAGGGTGTTAACCCCTCTTTGGTGGTCGGCCAAATAAAAGGAGAAAAACCAATTTAATTGGTTTAATTAATAAAATAAATATAGCGCGATTTATTTTATAAATTGTGGATAAATAAATTTGTATAAAGAAATTTATATAAATAAAATTTATAGAAATTTATTCTTTTATGGAAGATTAAAATAATCCATGAGTTGGTTCATTTTAATTTTATAAAATCAATTATGAATTGATTTATCCATAATAAGAAAGTTTATAAATTTCTTATAAAATTTATTCCATAATTTAAAGAGAAGAAGAATTAGTTTTATTATAAATTAGTTTATAATAAAGACTTGGTTTAAACGGAATTAATTCATAAGAATTTATAGGATAAATTTCTTATGATAAATAATTAGTTTTATTATAAAGTTAGTTATAATAAAATTCATAAGAGAATTTATAGGATAAATCTCTTATGATAACTAATTTGTTTTATTATAAATTGTTTATAATAAGACTAGGCTTAAAAGGAATAAGCAATAAGAAAATTTATAAGATAAATTTCTTATAACTAATTCCGTTAATTCGGTTTAGAGGGAGACTTAGCAAAGGAGTTGCTACTATATAAAGGAACCAAAGGCTAGCCCTTAATTCCAATTTGAGTAATTAAGAGATTAATTATTCTCTCCCTCTCTTCTCTTCCCTCCTCCTTCTCTTCTTCTTTCCTTAGGGCCGGCGCACTCTAGCTCTCTAGGGCCGGCACACCCTAGTTCCTCTAGGGCCGGCGCCCAATCACAACACCAAGGAGGTGTTGCCGTGAGCCACTAGAAGAAGAACAACCCGAACAAGAAGAAGAAGAAGCGGATAGCGACTCCTCTCCTCTCGGAATTCGATTCCGTTGCTTCTTGTTGGTTAGTTTCTAACTCTTCTCTTGATCTTTCAAGTTGTGCCTATAGAGAATCTAGTAGTTCTCATCGGCACAAAACTCGTGACTTTGCGAAGTCATCCCGAAGAGAACTCGGTGTGGACGCGAATAGAGGCGAAGCTTCCAAGGGACGCTACGGTTGGATCTCGTCCCTTACTTCGAGTTACGCGAGGTACTTGGTAAATTAGTTTACTTTTTGCATACTTTTATTTTATGATTATGTCGATACACTATAAGGTTGCATGCTAGATACGAAGTTAAAATAATTTAGGAAATTATTTTATGCAAACTCTTCCGCTGCACGTAAAAATTTTAAATTTTACGAACTCGTATCCTTGTCGACATGCACCTCGTCCCAACAGAAATACCTTTGTCTTGACGACGGGACAATCCACCTTCCAGTGCCCAGTTTGCTTGCACGTGATGCACTTGCCTTTCGGCTTCTTCACGCCAGTCCGAGGTCCCTGCGATGCTGCTACCTTCTTGAACCCTCCTTGTTTCTTCTTCTCCTACCTTTCGGCACAGAACAAGAATCCCTTTGAGTTACTAAGGCCTGCGAGTTCTCACGAAATAGGCCCTCTGCCGCCTAGAGTTCTCCTAGCAGTTCACCCAACGTATAATCACATTTGTTCATATTGTAGTTGAGCCTGAACTGCTCAAAACTCCTAGGCAGAGACTGCAGTATAATATCGACCCAGGATTCCCCGTCGATCTATGGTCGCAATACCTCAATCTCATTGAGGTCAGCCATCATCATTAGGACATGATCCCTCATGGGTGTCCCTTCGACCATAGTGGTTGCCATCAGACTCTTCATCGCGCCCTGCCTAGTTGCTTGACCTTGGTGCCCAAAGAGATCCTTGAGGTTCAGCATCATGTCACTAGCAGTGGGCATGACCTGATGCTGATGTTGCAGCACATTCGACATGGATGCCAGAATGTAGCACCGCACCATCTTATCTGCCTTGACCCACTTCTTGTAACGCTCCCTCAACTCTTCACCAGAGTCGTCTCTAGGCCTTTCCGGACATTCCTCGAAGAGTATAAATTTGTACTCTTCTACAGTGAGGACAATGTCAGGGTTCCTCTTCCAGTCTATGTAGTTTCGACCAGTATGTTTATTTTCCTAAAGAATTATTGCTAGTGGGTTAAAGGCCATTATGAAAAACCAGAGAACCATAACATACACTACTTTAGAAATCTAAAATAAATTGATTCCTCAAAATAATAAATTTTCGAAATCAACCAACATCTCAAACACCGAGAATTTGCATGTCACGTTAGTGTTGTAACACCCGCTTTTTTTTTTCCTTAAAGCGGCGTTACGTTAACATACTTAGGGCATGTAGACATCATAATGCAGCGGAAACATTTACTTACTCCTACATGCACTTACTACCAATTCTAACATCATAACATAGGAACTTAGCATAGTAACTTTATACTTAGCATCATATCATACTTAGCACCATGTCATTCGTAGCATCATGTCATACTTAGCATCATGTCATAGAGTCATACTCAAGCACAAAATAGTAAAGGTAAAGTTCTACCATAAAACGAGCAACCATATTGCTCCTTGGCCAAGTCACTATCACACACATTCTTTGATGCCCTCCTGCTGCTTCCTTACTGTCCCCTTGCATGATCTGCGGTATAAGAAAATAAGACTATAAGCACACAGGCTTAGTAAGACTCTTTCCTACTCACTAAATTCATTCATCACTTAATCATGAGCATCTTAAACATTAACATACTTAGTGCTTTACTCAGCACATAAGTCTTCATGAGCACTTAGCATACCTTTGACATGACTTGAACATATCTTAGTCACTTTCATAGCATAGCATATACATAAACATAAAAACATTCATGGCTTGGCATAATACGTGGCATAGACATAAACATCATAAACATTCATAGCATGACATAATTCTTAGCATAGACATAAACATAATAACATAACCTCATAAACATTCCTAACATGAACCTAAGTCAAATCATGGCATCCGAACTTAGCACAAACATAATCAAATCATGGCTTCCTAAATTAGCATGGACATAAATAAAATCATGGCATCCTAACTTAGCATAAACATAATTAAATCATGGCATCCTAAACTAACATGAACATAAATAAAATCATGTCATCCTACTTATCATAAACCTAATTAAATCATGACATCTTAAACTAGCATGAACATAAATAAAATCATGGCATTATAAACTAGCATGAACATAATTAAAATCATGGCATTATAAACTAGCATGAACATAAATAAAATCATGGCATTATAAACAAGCATGAACATAAATAAAATCATGGCATTATAAACTAGCATGAACATAAAATCATGGCATCATAACTTAGCATAAACATACTTTTCATAGACATACTTTTCATAATCATACTTTTCATAACCATACTTTACATAACATAATGCATAGCATAGATGGATGCATGAGCAAGTGCATATATCATAAGGATGCTTAGTTTAAAATCATACTTTTCATACACATACTTTTCATAAACATACTTTTTCATAATGAATGCATGGGCAATGCATATATATCATAAGGATGCTTAGTTTAAAATCATACTTTTCATTTATTAAACATAATCATAACATTCATTGGGCCCTGGCTTGTACCACATTCATTCATCATATGCGCGCATCCCTGAGTAAATACGAGGTAGCTAATCTCGACCTACTAGGGTAAGGACAGCATAGTCGGCAGTCCCCGAACTGAGGCGTTCTTAAGGTGCCCATCGCTGTTGCACAGCTTCGGTAGTGCCAGAACCGTGGACAGCATAGTCGGTAGTCCAGAATCGGGGCTTTCTTAAGGTGCCCATCCCTTGGACCCATACTTCGGTCCGGTACAAGCCCATTCATAAAGTAAAAATACTTTACATGCTTCATCATTCATAAGACATTCATGGCATCTTTAACATAGCATAACTTGTTACGGCCCGGCCCGTCTACCGGCCCATTTACCGGTCCTCACGACCGTCGTACCGTCGACCATCGACCGTGCCGTTTAGCATATTTATGCCTTAAAAGACATAAGCATCATCTTTCATTCATTCATCATACTTAAACTTCATTCATCATTTTCATTCTTAGACATGGCATATGTACACATCATTCATAGAGCATGGCATACATACATATCATTCATGAAACATGGCATATCATTCATAAGACTTGGCATACATACATATCATTCATAAATCATGGCATACATACGTATCATTCATAAGACATGACATACATGCATATTATTCTTAAACATGGCATATCATTCATAAATATGGCATATCATTCATAAACATGGCATATCATTCATAAACATCCATGACCTTGTTAGTAGGGGTGTAAACGAGTCAAGCCGCTCGTGAGCTATTCGGGTCTCGGTTCGATAGAAGCTCATTCGAGCTCGTTTAATAAAGCACGTTAATATTAACGAACCAAACTCAAACTCAGCAGTATTCGGCTCGTTAGTTCATGAACAAGCTCGTTAATAAGCTCGTGAGCTAGTTCATAAAATATAAAATTAATATTTAACATTAAATATATAATTTTGACACTTTTACATTTAATAAATATAAAATATCCAATAAAACTTATTTGTATGAATAAAATCATAGATTTTATAAATATTTTATATTTTTTAGAATATATAATTTATTTTTTTAATAGATTGATGAATAATTTAATTAATAATTTATATTTGGTATGTTCGTTTAGGGCTCGATTAGGCTCGAATATGCTCACGAGCCATCAATATATTCGATAAATTAAGCTCATGCTTGGCTCGATAATAAACGAGCCAAACTCAAACTCTCAGGTATTCGGCTCGGCTCGATTCGATTACAGCCCTACTTGTTAGTGATATGAGAGAAGTGTCCTAAGGCAATCGCCTTATGATTGTAAACATTTATTTTAATAAATGATAATTCACTATTTGAGTATACATGTTTGTGTATTTGATTGGGATCTTAAACTCATCTACTGAATGTCCGCAATACAACTCACAGCATAAGAGAATTTGTGATGGGATCACAACTAGTGATTATCTCTAAATGTGCAAATGTGAAGTATTGAAAATATCCCTAGTCGATGAATTGATAAATACGGACACTATCAATTCTGTTGAGACTAGCATAGGTTATTCTCTAATCAGCTGATTCTCACTGGCTGGCGACATTGGGATGTCCGGAGATAAACATGGATGCTAGTTAAGGGAACTAGTTCATTGGAGTGACTAGCTGTAAGACTTCATATGGTTATCTATATAGATATGTCAATGAAGTTCTTACAGCGGCTTAAGTGCGATGTTCCTTTGACTTGCAGTGTTCAAGTCATCTTGGTCATGGAGACTTATACTTTAACATCTTAAGCAAGCATCTCCAAGGGGGTGTGGACCCAGGATGATTGGGTATAAGCCGAAATGCCCGAAGATGTTTGAACAGCCTACAAAGGATTCACCACTCCTTGCGAGGAGATGTATACCCAGGCCTATCGTCGGATTGTTACTCAAAGCCTCTGGCTAGAGCATATCATGTTTGGAGTGCGAGCCTCTAAAATACATGAGAGTAATTAGAAATCCAAAGGATGAGAAAGACATTACTTGGGCTTGGTGTGACGTAGTCAGCCTAGTGGGGACTGACACAAATAGACCGTGTCCTGAACCAAGTGGGTATAAGATGGTGAAGGGAATGGGGCACGATTCATTAGAGCTGCTGAAGGGTTTCGGAATTCTTTCTGAGGTCAACCGTTGATCTTTCGATTAATTGGGGGTCATGATGTACTACTAGGTGCCACTCATGATCGTTCTATAATTAGTTGATTATAGACGGCCAACATAAATCGAAAGCCTATTTAGTCACACGCACTACGAGTAATCCGAGAGATTTAAAACGTGTTGAAAATTGGATTTTCCGATCAAGAGAAATAAGTCGAATCTGAATTTATCATAGGCGCAATGGAAACTAAAAATGGCTAAGTCTTTTGAAGGCTTATTGGGCGAATTAAATGAGTTTAATTCGCGACGGTTCGGCTTGGTTTGGCCGGCCAAAGAGGGTGCCAAACCCCTTTGGTTTGGCCAGCCACAACAAGGGGTTAAAACCAATTTATTTGGTTTAATTAATAAAATAAATCTAGCGCGATTTGTTTTATAAATTATGGATAAATAAATTTGTGTAAAGAAATTTATATAAATAAATTTATAGAAATTTATTCTTTTGTGAAAATTAAAATGATCCATGAAATAGTTTATTTTAATTTTATAAAATCAATTATGAATTGATTTTTCCATAATAAGAAAGTTTATAAATTTCTTATTAAATTTATTCCATAATAAAAGGAGAAGAAGTATTTGTTTTATTATAAAATTAGTTATAATAAAACTTGGTTTAAACAAAATAATTCATAAGAGAATTTATAAGATAAATTTCTTATGATAACTAATTTCGTTAATTCCGTTAAGAGGGAGACTTGGCAAGGGAGATACTACTATATAATGGAACCAAAGGCAAGCCCTTAATTCCAATTGAATAATCAAGAGATTAACTCTCTCCCTCTCTCTCTCTTATTCTCTTCCTCTCTTCTCTATTCCCCTAGGGTCGGCGCCCCTAGCAACCCCTAGGGCCGGCGCCCCTTGCCTCCAAGGGCCGGCGCACCTTCTTCTCCATTAGTTGCCATGAGCCAACAACACCGAGGAGAAGCCAACGAAGAAGAAGAAGAAGCGGATAACATCTCCTTCCTTCCCGGAATTTTGATTCCGTTAACTTGGTGGTTAGTTTCCTTTCTTCTCTCTTGTTCTTCTAGTTGTGCCAATAGAGAATCTAGTAGTTCTCGTCAGCGCAAAACTCGTGACTTTGCGAAGTCATCCCGAAGAGAACTCGGCGTGGACGCGAATAGAGGTGAAGCTTCCAAGGGACGCTACGGTTGGATCTCGTCCCTTACTTCGAGTTACGCGAGGTACTTAGTAAATTAGTTTACTTTTTTCGCAAAGTTTTAATTTATGATTATGTCCACACACCATAAGGTTGCATGCTAGATACGTGGTTGAAATAATTTAAGAAATTATTTTATGCTAATTCTTCCGCTGCACGTAAAAATTTAAAATTTTACGAACCCGTATCCTTGTCGACATGCACCCGGTCCCAACAGACCTAACATATAATTCATGACATACAAACTAAAGGTTTGGTTAACATAGAGATTCTTCCATCTTACTTAAACATACCTCTTGGTAACCCATACACAAGCATCTTTGTAGGTTTAAACCAACCCTAGCCCTAGGTTATGTCCTTGGCCGAAAGTCCCCAAGGAACTCTAGGTCCATTGAACTTCACATAACTTCCCAAACAACATCCCATACATACATACTAGGCCATAGGAACCATTTGATCCCGTACTTAAGGCCAACCCTAATCCTTAAACCCTAATCTTGATCTTGGCCAAAACTTCAAGGCCATGGGGGCATGGAAAAATTTCCATTAAAATCCCCAAATCAATTGTTATACACCAACCATACCTTACCATAGGGCCATTTGGGGCCCTTACTTGAAATGAGTCCTAACTTTCCACCCCATTAGGGTACTTGGCCGAAACCTATAGGGTCTCTAGGACATGTGAAACATTCATATAAATACCCTTCATCTCCCTTATATCATGACAATACATAAACCAAACACTTGAGGTTTTAAACCCAACCCTACACAAGGGTTCTTGTTGTTGGCCGAAACCCTAGGGTATCCTAGGGTACTCCAAAAATTCCCAAAAATTATACTTAACCTATAAACATCATAAGGGAACATTAAATAACATTATACAGATTTTTAGCATCATTATGAACCCTAAAACATGGTGGCCGAAACCCATAGGGTTTCTAGGGTGTTGATTCTATTTCTTTCATGTTGGCCGAAACCCTAAGGTGTCTTAGGGTACTCCAAAAATTCCCAAAAATTATACTTAATCTCTAAACATCATAAGGGAACACTAAATAACATTATACAGATTTTTAGCATCATTATGGACCCTAAAACATGGTGGCCGAAACCCATAGGGTTTCTAGGGTGATGATTCTATTCCTTTCTTGTTGGCCGAAACCCTAAGGTGTCTTAGCGTACTCCAAAAATTCCCAAAAATTATACTTAACCTCTAAACATCATAAGGGAACATTAAATAACATTATACAGATTTTTATCATAATTATAGATCTTAAAATCCTTGTGGCCGAAACCCATAAACCTAGGATTCTTGATTTTCTTTCCTTTCAACATCAAATCCAAAAACCAACCTTTATAACATGCTAAAAATAATAGAAATTCATAAAGAACTAATATACCACAGGTGAGGGAGTCTTACCTTGGGTTTCTTGATTTTTAGACCTTAAGAGAAGAAGAAGATTGCAAAAATCCTTGGATCCTTGCCTCCTTGTCCTTGTATCCTTGGAAAACCCTTAGATCTTGGGGATAAGACCTATTGTGGAGCCTTTCCAAGGGGAAACCCTTCCTTGGGTGTTCGGCTAGGATGAGGGAAGGAGGAGTTTCGAAAATGCAAGTAATGGGAAGAAGAGGTAACTCCCAAAACCCCCCTTTTATAACCCATTAAGGAGGTAAATGAAGAGTCTCTCCATGACCCTTCATCTTCTTCTATGCCTTAACCAATATCCACTTCATTCCCTCCTAACAATACCTTGCAAGGTGAGTTGGTTAGTGCATACATGGTTGTACAAGAGGTCCAAGGTTAAATCCTTGGTAGTTGCACAATTTTTTTCCACTTATTTTATTTTACTTTTTCCTAGTATTTTCGAAAATTCCTTAAAAATTCCCCCATAATTATGTTAATATTTCTTATTAATATCCCTTTATATTTATACTAATTTTCACCTAAAATCCACCAAAAATTATGGTACTAAAATGCCCATATAAGGCCCATTAGTGCCCTTTTTCCCAATTTAAATGAGAAAACATGGATTTTCTAGGCCAAGGTTTGCATTAATATCTCTAGGTTCCTCGGAAAATTATCTAGACCTGCTTAATATTTTAAGCAAATATTAAGAGAATTTTCTGGGTCGTTACAAGTGTGGACGTATACAAACCCTACATTCGTTTGAGAAGGTTTTACCCATTAATCTTACTATCTTGTTAACCTAACTTTTTGACAAGACTAATAGTTGGTCAACTTCGGCCCTACAAGTTATTTGCAGTGACTCCGTTGGGGAGGATACTAATAATTGTATCTAAGTGTTTACCATTGCACGACACTAAGAGAATTATTTAGTATTATGTGCCTTCCGTTGGCGAAGTACACACGCTCTTCAATAATCCTATATAGTCTTTTCTGACCTTGTGATCCACAGAACAAGCCTATCCGTTATGGTGGATGGCACTCAGAGCCAACGCGCTGGCTTGTTCGCATCACATATCAGATTGCAATGGAGGTCGTGGGACCCTTAGGGTCCCTCTCCCACTTAGTAATTTATGTCGAGGAATTTTACTAGCACAACCACACAACCAAGCACATAACCAAATATATGAAAATGCAGAAAATCCTAGATTTTCCAACATTCATGGCCCTTGGTCTCTAATGCTCCTCTAGTCGTGTCGTCACTTCGTCTGCTCCTCCCTTCCTTCTGCTAAAGCTACCTTGAGGGATCTCTGAGCCGAAATGACTAGCTACATATTTACATGATCGATCCTATACTCCACAAGGGAGTGTACATGAAAACTAGATCGAAAGTAAAGTAAATAGCTCGGCTAAACATGTGCCGTATTTAATTATAAAAATTAAATACCTAGCCTCATCAACCCCGAGGATCAATTAATTACATTAAATTTGCACAACCATTCATACAACCATTATTTGGCCATGACAAGTTGGAATCTCGTGCCTGTAACACAAAGTTAGCCTATGCACATCCACGCATCATGCAGCAAAATAAAATGTATGAAAATGCAAAAATTAACCAATCCTAAACACACAAAGCCAGAAACCTCAGCTCTGATACCAGTTGTTGGGTATGGCTTGGCGTGTTTTCTAAGCGAATACTTAGTCATTCAGAGAGAGCTCTCCATGTCTACGGATTAAAAATTATTCCGAATGAAGACCCATCTCCCAACGACCATCTCATGCCATATCGAACGATCCAAATTACAACTCGGCTAATTACAAAAATCGGCCTTGTAATTTGCTTGATCGTTCGACCGTGGAAAAGGCGATGAGTGGATCGCCGGCTATTGTGTTTATGGTCGGGGTCCAATTAGTAAATTATTAGCTATGATTCAAAATCAAAATAATAAACTAACTAACATGAAATGACGAAGCAAACATAACATAGCATATAATTGAACAAGGAGCTTGGGAAAGAGTTATACCTTCCCGATCACCTCGCGGCATTCTACCTTATGTCCCTCCCTTAACGGACGTCATGTGGGTGACGATCTACAGCAAACCTAGATCACCGAGGATATCCAACGAATTAACTCTTCACACCAATCCAAACCCTAATACTAGGGATTGGAACCGTTAGCCCTTCTCCCCGGCCACCGAGAGTCTCCAAGCCCACGCCGGTCACAAGGTAGTTCACGGGAAAAAGATGAAGAAGAAGATGAAGGAGAGAACCAAGTTCCTCTCCCACCCCAACCTGGCCGAATTCCTCTCTTCTCCTCAACTTGCGGTGACGGCACAACTCACCCTTGCGCCACCTCCCACTTGCCGCCGGCGCCTCCTCCCTTCTCGCCGCACACTACAAAAGGGAGAGGAAGTCTCTCCCTTTGTCTAGTAGAGGCTAGCCACCAAGTGGATGAGAAGGGAAGAAGAAAAGAAGAAGAAGAGATCCTCTTCTCTTCTTGCATTTGTCGTGACCTAGGAGAGAGAAGGGAGAGAGAGGAGAGGAGAGAAGCCTTGGGTTGTGATCAATCAATCAAGCCTTGGTTTCTTCATCTCATAGGGTATTTATAGGGCTAAGGTAGGGACCAAGAGGAGGAGTTCTTGGCCCACCAATGGATCTAAACCCGATCCATTAATTAAGATCCATTCCACTAAAGGATCTTAATTGAACGTCCTCACCAACCCCATATTTTCATATGGACTCCACATATTACGAGTCGTCCATCCCCTCGTGTTTAAGATCTTGAATGCCCATTAATTAATTTAAATTACTAACAATTCAAATTAACTAACTTCTGGATTCTTGACTTGTACCACTCAACCTTATCATCATGCCAGATAATATCCACCTGCAGGGTTTAGCATGATGAACCTTTTGAGCTCATCAAGGGGGCATCATCAACCCGACTCACCAGGATAAGGATTCCGTCAATAATCAACAACACATCATATTATTAATATTATCTCCCAACTTACTGGGTCTATCGATCTAAAAGAATAGGTCTCGCCCATTGATAAATCAAAAAAATAATAATTAATAATATATGCCCGTTATTATATCGGGATTAAGGGATCGTACTCCATAATAAAGTCTTGGAGGTCCTATCCGATTATCAAGTCAGTACAAATTGGATAACCTCGTGTTTTGGTCCTGCTCAGTGTACTCAAAGCACACTAGTGTAATTCTATGGTCAAGGTCAACTACACCTAATTACACTACAACCATTCCGATGGTTTGTCCAATTCCATCTTGGTTGTGAGCCTCTACTTATACTAGGCAAGGGACTGATAACATGATCTTCTGTGTAACTCCATACACCATGTTATCTACAATGTGTAGTAAAGGACTTAATGCATGTATTAATATAAACAGACACCTAGTGTAGTTGTGATTCTCTTTTTAAAATGAAGATGCTCATATAAAGAAGTCATATCTTTCAGTATACACATCTTACATAGACTTCATGCCTAGATTAACTAGGACTTTCCTGCACACTTAGTAAAATCATCAGATCACAATATAAACTTAACTTTGACCCCTTTGCATTATCAAAACTAGGTTCGATCTGGTGCTTCCGGCACCAACAAAAGGTGC
This sequence comes from Boesenbergia rotunda, assembly GCA_024364735.1. Classification (NCBI taxonomy): domain Eukaryota; kingdom Viridiplantae; phylum Streptophyta; class Magnoliopsida; order Zingiberales; family Zingiberaceae; genus Boesenbergia; species Boesenbergia rotunda. The sequence continues at coordinate 76,331 of JAGFNQ010008213.1, forward strand.
TTCAAGCGACATGAGACGAATCATCCTCGGAGGGCAAAGAAGAAGTACCCCACTCAAACCTCCTTGCGTTGACGACATTAGAAGAACTCGACACCATGTCCGAATATGAAGCAGAGCCGGAAGAAATCCACGGTACTGGCACATTTTCAATTTCAGAAGATGTCAAATCACTATAAGAGGTTGTTCTGAATCTAATTTGTACGATTTAATTTTATATCTATCATGTAAGTTGTTCAAAGATATTGTCCGGGTTGAGTCCCTCCAAAAGGAGGTAAAAGCCCTTAAGGAGGAGGCTAACTCAAGCTTTTTGACTAAGACTATTCAGGCAGGAACCTCAAATCATGTCCAATAACTTAAGGAAGAGAATTCCTCTTTGAAAACTCAAGTGAAGGAACTTAGATTTTCCCTAGAGCGGTTAACCTCGAGTTCCAAGATTCTTGTTATGATTCTTGTAAAACAGAAAGTCGTTCTTATCCGATCCGAACTTTGGTTCAGAACCAACTCACGGTATAGATCATATTATTCAATGTTGAACCGTATACTAGCATCCGAGTCAAAGCATGGGTTCCAAAACTCAGCTTGACTAATAATGCAGGACCAAATCATTATTGGATCCCCAAGGATAAAATTCATATCCTAAATAGTCCATACTAAGGTTTTAGTCTGGGGGAACCAATAGAAAAACCATTTTTATACTTAGATGATTTCTTTGCATGCTTTTTTTTAATTGATTGAATGATTGTCTATTTAGCATTCCCCAAAATTGTCATGCTTAGAAATAGAAATGGTTAGTTAAGGTCGTGACTTGATTGAAACTTGCACAACCTAGTATTAGGGTGGAGCGGGATGATAGTACATTAGGAAAGTTTATCTAAGGAGTCAGGTAGGGTAAGACGTATCCTATTTGGTCTTTTAAGCTTGGTGAAACTAGCCAAAACTACCTCACCACATCCTTGATTTGTTAGACCAAGGTTTTTAAAAGAGTAACTTGAAAAATGCAATTTCTTTAAAAGACTTTGTCTAGGGAAAGGTCGTTGCTCCGAAAACCAAGAAGACCCCTGTGCCTCGCCAAGACCTGGAAGCCGATTTTTGAATTTTAATTTACTAGTTGTTAAACTTGAATCTAACCTAATGTCTAATCAAATCATAGCTTTCAATTTTAAATTAAAGATAAAATTTAATGCATCTCACAAAACAGTTAAGGGTTCCCTGTTTTGTCACTTCGAAACGGGTGAGATGCTTAGGACGTAAAAAGATTAGTCTAACCCAACAAACCACACACCTAATCGATTTTACTCTTAATTTATTAAATCGAATTTAAAATTTTTACCTAATTTAAATTTCTAAACATAAAATAATTAACTTAATTTTTTAAAATTTAATTTTTTTTTAAAATTTAAACTTAACATAATTTTTCAAATTTAAACTTAACTTAATTTTTTAAAAATTTAAAACTTATATTTTAAAATTTTGAATTTAACTCAATTTTTTTCTCAATTTTTTCAAAATTTAAAACTTAATTTCAAAACATAACTTTTTTTAATTTAAACTTAATTTAATTTTTCAAAAAAAGTAATACTTAATTTCAAAACATAACTTAATTTCAAAACTTAATTATCAAAACTTAAACATAACTCAATTTTTTTTGAAATTTAGAACATAATTTCAAAACTTAACTTAATTTTTTTTAAATTTAAAATTAACTTAATTTTTTATAAATTTAAATCTTAATTTCAAATTTTAACTTATTTTTTTTAATTTAAACTTAACTTAATTTTTTCAAAATTTAAAACATAAATTCAAAATCCTAACTTAATTTTCACATCCAGCTAATTAGATCAAACTGATTAAGCTATAATCTGTCTGAGAAATATGTCCATAGGAGTAACATGATTGATAACTTATACTGGGTGAGATAGATTTGACAGTGAATCTCAATTAATCTATTCTTATACTTGTACAAAAATGGATCCAAATCAGGGCACTTTATGTGTAGGAATATAAAGATTTGGACCAGTGAATGTTGGATAGTGGGTGCTCCAGACATATGACTAGAGACAAATTAAAGTTCACCAAAATCAAATACAAGAATCTAGGTTCAGTGGCATTTGGTAACAATGTCATACTTAAGATAATTAGTTCAGGTAATATTTAACTGAACTCAGATTTTATTATTAAAAAGGTATTATTGGTTGATCAATTTAAGTTTAACTTACTTAACATTAGTCAACTTTGTGATACTAGTTATGTAGTTATTTTTTCTAATTCAGACTGTATTATTAGGAACATACAAGACCCACAAGTAATCCTTAAGAGAATTAGGAAAAATAATGTTTATGTTATTAACCTACCATCTTCACCTAAGTGTTTTCTAACCCAATAAGAAGAAACCAATTTATGACATAGAAAACTAGGTCACACTCATACAAAATTAATTTCAAAACTAAGTCAAATTGGACTGGTAAAGGGTTTACCTAAACTTAGAAATTTTGAAAACTTAATTTGTAACTCAAGTCAACAAGGCAAACAAACAAAGTCAACTCATGAACATGTTCAATCAGACCTAACCCAATCTACACTTGAGCTCCTACACCTAGACCTATTTGATTCTCATGGAGCCAAGTCACTAATAGGAAATTGATACTGCTTTGTATTAATTGATCATTACTCTAGATTCACTTGGGTTAAGTTTTGAAAACCAAGAAACTTTTAAAATATTTAACACTTTACGTAAAGTACTTGAAAAGAAAAAGATACTCAAATTAAAAGAATTAGAAGTGACCATGGGGGAGAATTTGAAATTTTAAAGTTTAATGAACTCTATAAAATAAATTGATATACCCATGAATTCTCTTGCCCTAGAACCCCCCAAAAAAATTGAATAGTTGAAAGAAAGAATAGGACCCTTCAAGAAGCTGCTAGGACAATGCTCAACGAATATAACCTATCAAATCAATTTTGGGCAGAAGCAATAAATATAGCCTATTATATCCAAAATAGGGTTCTAGTAAATAAAAGACATAATAAAACATTCTATGAAATTTATTATCACAAACTACTGAATTTATACTTTTTAAAAGTTTTTGGGTGTAAAACACATATACTAAGCACTAAAGACTACTTAGGAAAATTTCAATTAAAACCAACCCCAAAAATTTTTATATGGTACTCAATCACAAGTAGGGCATATAAGGTCTATAACAAGCATACCCTTAAAATTGAAGAAACTACAAATATAATATTTGATGAGGAAATGGTATCTAATACAACTAACTTACCTAACCTAATCAAAACACCTAATTTAACCAACTCACCTGACTTAACCAATCAACCTAGCCTAAACAACTCAGACCAAGACATAGAAGAAGTAGAATTAATACCTGAATCAAGCCCAAGCCAACCAGTTGAACCAGTAATTAAACTAGAATAACCTGAACCATCATCTAGGACTAGGTTAAATCACCCGACTGGCCAAATCATAGGTGGCCCAACCTTAGATGTTAAACAAGATCATCCTATAGAAACCTAAGTCAGGTTGCTTTGATTTCTAAGATTGAACCCAAGTTAATAGAAGAAGTCCTATCTGACCCAGACTAGATTATAGCTATGCAGGAAGAGTTAGCCCAATTTGAGAGAAATAAAGCCTGGGACATAGTACCAAAACCAGAAGGTAAGACTATAATAGACACTAAGTGGGTTTTAGGAATAAGTTGGATGATAAATGAGAAATAATTAGAAACAAAGTCGGTTTAGTGGCTAAAGGGTTCAGTTAAATTGAAGAATTAGATTATGTCAAAACCTATGCACCTGTAGCTAGACTTGAATCAATTAAGATGCTTTTAGCCTATGCAACCCATAAAGGATTCAAGTTATATCAAATGGATGTTAAGTCTACCTTTCTAAATGAAGTCATAAAGGAGGACGTTATGAAAGTCAACCTCCAGGTTTTGAGGACTTAGAACATCCTAGTTATATATTTAGACTTAAAAATGCCTTATATGGACTAAAACAAGCACTCAGAGTCTGGTATGAAAAACTATCCACTTACTCAGTTTCTTAGGGGTTCAACCAAGGCCAAATTGACCCAACCTTATTTGTTAAATCCTTAGAAAATAATTTATTTATTGTCCAAATCTATGTAGATGATATGATTTTTGACTCGACTACCACAAGTTTTTTAAAGGAATTTATAAAAGTAATAGAAAGTGAATTTGAAATGAGTCTTGTAGGTGAGTTAATATTTTTTTAGGACTTCAAATTAAACATACTAAAGATGAAAATTATGTTCACCAATTTAAATATACTAAAGAATTAATTAAGAAATTTGGAATGAAAAATTCTATAGAAATTAACACCCCTATGACAACTAATGATAAAATAGATAGTGACCCAGAAGGAAAACCTATAGACTTAAAACACTTTAGAAGTGCTATATGTAGTTTACTTTACCTAACTACTAGCAGATCTAATATTTTATTTGCAGTAGATATTTGTGCTAGGTATCAAACCTGTGCTAAGAAATCCCACTTAAGTGATGTCAAAAGAATTTTTAGGTAGATCAAAGGCACCCTAAATGTAGGAATTTGGTATCCTAGAACTCCTAATTTTGATCTACTAGGATACTTTACTTCAGACTATGCTGGGTGCAAATTAGATAGAAAAAATACTAGTGGAAGCTGTCAGATGTTGGGTCACAACTTAATTAGTTGGTGTAGTAGAAACCAACGCTGTGTTATATTATCTACAACTGAACTGAATACATAGCCCTAGGAGAATGTGTAGCCTTACTATTATGGATGATGCATACCCTTAAGGACTTCCAACTGATCTACATCATCACTAAAGTTTACATTGATAATATTAGCTCAATTAATCTTATAAAAAATCCTATTCACCATTCTAGTACTAAACATATTGAAGTAATACACCATTTTGTTAGGGATCATATAGCCAGGGATGAAATTGTACTCACACACATAGTGTCCAAGTCTAACTTAGCTGATATTTTACTAAACCACTACTTGTGTCTGACAAACACATTAGGGATACTTTGATATAAAACTTAGACTGTGTTGAGATGCTTAGGTCTATGCCTTAACTCAAGATGCTTTTAAGTCCGTGCATCTAAAGTAGTTGGGGCAATAAATACCACTGACCATTAATCAAGTTAAGTAATGAAGTTTAGAAAGTTTAACTTGATAAGACTACATAACTTAACTAACCCAAGTGAAAGCTACTATTTTATAATAGTTAGTAAGTAACAAACTGAGTTAGACAGGGGCCGAAGGATTTCTTATTTTTGTGTTTTTAAAATTATTGTAGTTTACTTTTGAATGTTTAGACTTAAATCATACTTGGACTCAAACGGGTGGATTAACATGGTTCAAATTTTGTTTTTTTGTATTAGTTCCTTTTTATTGCTTAACTATCTCAAAATTATTACTTAGAACATATTATTTACTTCCATAAAAAAAATTCATGACATTATTCATTTTTTATTAACATAGAATTACTTTTTCAAAATTTACTTATGTATTCACGGGCTCTGATACCTAATTTCTTTTAAGATTTTCTTCTTTTCCCTCTCCTTAATCAAAATTTATTTCTATAGCAATGGGGGAACGTAGGGAATAGTGAAGTTTTTGTTTTCAAAGAATTTTTCTTGCAAATTTTTTTTGATATATGACAAAGGGAGTGAGTAGGAAAAGTGAAGTTAAAATGTTTTTCAAATTTTTTCCTTTTAGTTTTTTTTTTCAAAACATTGTTTTTTAAGTTTTCAAAAAGTGTATTTTTTTTACTCTATTTTTCAAAGGGAAGAAATTTCAACTTAACTCAGATTTTTATTAAAAATAACTTTTTCAAAATTATACTTGAAATTTCAACTTAACTCAAAATTTTTTGAAAAAACATTTTCAAAATGATACTTGGAATTTTTTTAAAGTAATGAACTTTTCAAAGTAATACTTAGAATTTTTTTCAAAAAAGGTTAGAAAATCTTTTCAAATTAAAAATTGCATATTTTCAAAAGTTTCAGGACGAGAATTTTAAGTCAAGGGGGAGCTTTATGCATTCTTTCAATTTTTCAAGATTTTTTCCAAAATTACAAATGTTTTAAAACCTAAAGGGGGGAGATTACTTATCAACGGGGAGACTTACAAGTTTTTTTTAATATTTCTAACTTTGGAAAAATTGGATTAATGTTGAAAATATTGTTTAACTCTATTTCTTTACTTTCTTATATGTTTTTAACTTAACTTTTGAACTAGGGTTGTCATAAATCAAAAAGGGGAAGATTGTTGTTGTTAAAAATACCAGATCAAACCTGGTTTTGATAATGGCAAAGGGTTGAATGTTATGTTTGTGTTGTGATATAACATATTTGCTAAGTGTGCAGGAAAGTCCTAGTTTACCTAGGCACGAAGTCTTGACCAGTAGGGTTGAGCATGAAGTCCTAGTCGAGGACTGGGCATGAGTCATAGCCGAGGGTTGGGCACTGAAGACCTGACCACGGGTTGGGCACAAAGACCTGTTCGAGGAATTGGGCAAAAAGACCTGATTCAAAAGAATGGGTAGAAGACTTAGTTGTGCGAGGATAATGGACAGAAGTAGAGACGGGTAGAGGAATGAACGTCTCAAGATCTGGGAGCTTCTGAGTGTTAGGATGTATACTATAAGCCTAGCTTTTGTATGAACATCTATTTTGGAATAAGAATCATGTGGTCAGAAGAAAATTTAGGGTTTTCAAGACCTAAATTGAAATTAGAGAGTTAAATCGTTTTGAACTTAAGTTTTAAGGGCTGATTTGTAAAATTTCAATAATAGTTAAGGGCTAATGTGGGATTAGTCAAACATTGAGGGGCTTTTCTATAAAAAGCCACCCCTTATAAACCCTTTTTGGTTTCCCCTTCGCCCGCAGTAGCTTTCAGCCGCCGCCGACTCCTGCACCCGATTCCTTCGTCTCCCTCCTCGATCGGCACCGGCCACTGGGAACCCTAGATCGATAGCGTCTCCTTCTTCCTTGTCATTTAAGCGTTTTACCTGCGACCCTTGTCTACCTCTACTCGGGCTTGGCAGATCAAAGAGAGCCCTTAGGTCATCGACAGGGGAGGAAACCAGGATACTGTTGGCACAAACCCTAGGCAAGATTTTTGGTTCAATAGGTTTCTTCTGATCAGTGGAGTCTAACTGTGGTAAACCTTGGATTCGAGTAGGAGCTCATCAAAGAAGGGAATTCCTGTTGAGCGCTATTGTGGAGGCTTCGATCCCGGCTGGAACTAAGCAGTGGAGCTGCTGTCGGCAATAGTCAAGGTAAGGTTTGGATTGTATAGCATTTGATTCTGGGATGTTGGAACTGAGGAATTCGTTTGTATTTTCTTTGGTTGGGTTTTTATTGCCGTGACGTTTGTGATGAAGATGAATTTTGTTCTTGGGCATTTGATTTGTTTGGGATGAATTCTCTGAATTTGGGTGGCTTGATCTGTAGCATTTTGGATTGAGAATATCTTGCCTCCAGGATTTCTCTTTTGGTTGAGATGCACCGGTTTGAATTAGGAGTTATTGGTTCTGTTGATGTTTGTGTTAGAAAATAGATGGGTGGAATTGATGATTTGGTTTTTGGTTTTCAAAATAGAAATCATGTGTTCTGTGCTTGTGATGCTTTGATTAATAGAAATCTAATTGGTATTTGTTGATTTAATCATGGATTTGTGGTGTTGTGATATGATTAGGTAAGGATAACTTGTGTGGTTTCATTTCTGATCCAGAATCGATGTTATCTAGGATTGGTTTGTTCAGGATAATTGCAATGGATGAGATTGCTGCTCTGCTCAGATTTAGGTATTGGAATTGGATTTTAATTTTGTGTTCACCCTGTTTCAAACTGAGGATGGGTTTGGTTCTGAGTTAACGGTTGGAGATGTGATCTTGTCTTTGGAATTTTTAGTGATGTGTCGTGAGCTACAGTTGGTGTAGATGAGTGTTTGATTGGGTTAGTGATCCAATTGTGAGATTTGTCCTGTTATGTGTTTGTGGAGGTTGCCATGTAAACATTGTATTTTGGATTTACTTTACTGGATTATGGTTGCTTTGAGTTATTATGATTGGAATGGAATTCTGATTGGAGCATAATTTAAATATGTGCTTGTGATAATATTGATGTGGAATTAAGGGTTAGCTTAATAATGGAATGTGGCTTTGTGAACCTGATTTGGACTTAGGATTGGGTGATGCTCAGTGATAGGCTCCAAGAATGGTTCTTGGAGTGGTTGGGTTTAGCTCTGTGAGATTAAACCTAATTATAACTGTTGGGTTAATCCTAATACGACTTGGTATTTAGTTTGGTTAGTATCAGTTGTTATGATCGCTAAATTATACCCTTTGATACAGGACATTGATTTGGTTCGGACATCTGGATGTGGAGGTTTTCTTTGGACACAGACTTCCACCTCAAGGCGGGTACCCTTTGACTTATCTCTTACGATATTGTCATTTTGTTATGCATAGACTGTTATAGATAGCAGTAAGAATATACGCTATCCCTGTTTATTATACCTGATCTGGATACTTGTACGCTATCCCTGTTTATTATACATGATCTGGATATTTGTTGGCTATCCCTGTTTATTATACATGGTCTGGATACTTGTTGGTTATCCCTGATTTATTATGCCTATTCTGGATACATGTTAGTTATCCCTGAGTTATAATACCTGTTCTGGATGCATGTTAGTTATCCTTGAGTTATTATGCATGTTCTGGATATATGTTAGTTATCCCTGCGTTATTAGGCATGTTCTGGATACATGTTAGTTATCCCTGAGTTATTATGCCTGTTCTGGATACTTGTTAGTTATCCTTGAGTTATTATACCAGTTCTGGATACTTGTTGTTTATCCCTGAGTTATCATGTTGTTGGTTCCCTTCGGTCTCAGGTATTGTCATATCTGTATGTATGCTTAGATATCGGGATGTACCTCTTGTACTTGACCTTGAGAGATCTGTAGTTTCAGGCCAGTATACCTTGTAGGTTACCTGTATTTCCTGTTGTAGGATTTCAGACTGAGACCTAGTATACTGAGGACTTAGGAGGGGGGTATGTGTATCTATCATACACCATCCTTGCACTGTTGCATGCCGGCGATCAGCGACTCCCTTGTGGTTGAGCCTAATCGTCTTCCGGTACATGACTTGCACACATGGCCACTCATGGGTTAGTGGATACCGTAGATGTGTGCATTTGCCCTGTATTGCTCCGTTCGGCCACTGTTTGGAGGGTGAGCGCGGGCGTGGTAGCAAGCAGGGATCCCTTCTCGTACTGAGCCACGAGGAGATGAGAGCGGAGCTCCCCCATTGCTTGGGGTAGAGGGGTGGTCCCTCGCCAGCATCCTGTCCACTCGGTCACTCAGGAGCAGTGATGGCAGGGTGTACAGTTGTCAGAGCCCTACCCGTTCAGACGTCCCTATGACAGGTGTACGATGATTCTATCTGGTGTCAGGGGTGACCATGTCATTGCACCATGTGCATATTTTGCATCGTGCATTGTTTGCTGCACTTATTTGCTGCACTTGTTTGACATCGCATATACTGGAGACTTGTTATCTGTGTTTATATGCCTATTGGTTTTCCTTTGGTATTTCTTACCCTCTTTCCAGGTTAGATGGATTCAGGTATGTATCTACCTCAGTATGTTCAGTACTAGTCCTTCCCCTACTGTTGATATGAGTCTGTATTAGCTGAACTCTTAGTGTTGGTATAACCTTCTATGCATATCTGTTGGGTATTCGCTGAGCTATGGGCTCACCCCGTTGCCATATGTTTTTATTTCAGGTTTAGATACTTGGAGTCGCCAGAAGAGCCCAGCAGCCAGTCCCTACCCATCGTGACGACAGAGTTTTGTTTTTGTACTTGGCGATGTATTTATTTCATAGTTCTTTTAGGACTTTGTATTGTCTTGTGAGTGTTGTAGTGTGCCCTAAGGGGGTTTATGTGTTGGTTGATTTGTCGTAAGTCGGACCGGTCCGCAGTCAGGTATGTTTATTTTGTATTTTGGTTAGGTTATGTCTTTATTTTGAGGCCTGAGGCCAAATTATTAAACTGCGTGTGTGTTTGGATATTATATGTATGTGTAAATTGTCCGCCGGACAGGGGAGGTGCTGTCCGATTTTCTATTGGAACAGCGGCTCCTGGGTCTCGGGGCGTGACAGGGCACTGAAGACCTGACCACGGGTTGGGCACAAAGACCTGTTCGAGGAATTGGGCAAAAAGACCTGATTCAAAAGAATGGGTAGAAGACTTAGTTGTGCGAGGATAATGGACAGAAGTAGAGACGGGTAGAGGAATGAACGTCTCGAGATCTGGGAGCTTCGGAGTGTTAGGATGTATACTATAAGCCTAGCTTTTGTATGAACATCTATTTTGGAATAAGAATCATGTGGTCATGTGTTTGCAATTTATATTTGTTATATGTATGCAATTGTCTATTACTTCACATTGAAGATAACATAGTGTGCCGTGTCACACAGAAGATCATGTTATTGGTTCTTCGTAAAGTATAAGTAGTGGCTCACAACCAAGATAAATTTGGATAAACCATTGGAACGGTTGTAGTGTAATTTAGTATTAGTCTATCATGACTATAGAATTACACTAGTACACTTTGTGTGTATTGAGCAGGACCGTTTGAGATGATGCGATTTATACTGACTATATAATCAAACCAGACCTCGGTTATTATGGATGTACATGCTCTTAATCCCGATATAATAACGGGCACATATACTTAATATTTATTTCTTTAATTTACCAATGGGCGAGATTTATTCGTTACGTCAATAGGCCCAATAAATTGAGAAATAATATTATTTTTATGGAATGTCGTTGATTATAGAAGGAAATCATGTCCTAATTATTTATGCTGATGATGTCCTCTTGAGGAGCTCATAAGGATTATCATGTAAATCCTGTAGGTGGACTTGGTCCGACATGATAATGAAGTTGCGCAGTACTACTCTTGGAGTTATATGTTAATTAATTTAATTATCAGTAATTTAATTAATTAACAGACATGCGATATCTTAAACATGGGGAGATAATGTACGCATAATAAGAAGGAGCCCATATTTTAATATGGGATTGGTGCGGTAGTTCAATAATAACCCTTTAATGGAGCGGGTTATTATTAACGGATCGGGTTAAAGATCCGTTAGGAGACCATAACCAACTCCTCCTTTTGGTCCATATTGTAGACTATAAATACTCTCTTAAGCCATCATGAACCAACCTAGAGCTTCTTTCTTTTCCCTCCTCTCCTCGTGGGTGTGTGGCGCAAGGAACCCCCTAGGGCCGGTGCATTATCAAGAAAAGGGAGAAGTGAGAAAAACTTCTTCCTTCTTTTTCGTTCTCTTTTCCTTGGCGTGCTTCACTTCTTTGTGTTGGGTGCGGCTAGGTCAAGGGAAAAGTGGGGTGGCGTAAGTAGGAAGAGGAGGAAGGGTGAGTGGCAGCTGCGGTTCTTGGAAGATCGTCGCCCACACGACGTCCAAGAAGAGGATAGGAATACAATAAAAAATCAAGAGGTATAATTTTGTGTAACGACCCTCCCTCCTCACTCTTGAAGGGATGCCACATCTCTTTCTACTTAACCAGGACCGATCGATTGACTCCTTGAGTAGTCGACTGGTGCCAGTCGACTCGTAGGCCAATTTACTAGACCAATTTTTCTGTTCGAAATCTGGCTGGGGACCAGTCGACTGGTGGGACTACCAATAATCGACTTATGCAGTCGACTCAGCATGGAAATCACACGACCAATGTTTCTGTTCCCTCGATTTCACTGAGGGTAGTCGACTGCTACCTTGAACAGTCGACTGATACATTTGGAAATTCAGTCCAGACTTCAAAAACTTTGGAGGAGATCATGAATAACCTACTACTAACTATGATCACATAACTCATAAACAAAATACTTTTACTAGATCACAAACTATCCCAGTGGTAAGTCATAAAATAACTTAATCTTATAATCTTTTGTGGAATTAACAACTACTATCATGCAACTTTGCAATAATGATAAAGTTCATCTACTTAGATCTTACGATACTAGCAAGTCTCATCCCAAAGGATCTCACTCCACGGTTCCGCCGCCACTGACACAAATCATCCTTCCTTTATCTTCCTTGCCTTACATCCTTTCTTTACCTTTATCTGCAGTAAAAGGATGCAAACTATAAACAAATTGATTAGTAAGTAGATACCTACTCTCACAAAACATGCAATCGATATAAACATGCTCTTGGTCAAAAGAATGTTTGCTTTTAAAACATATGTACTGAAAATGCTATGCTTAACATGAATATGCTCATTAATACACTTGTAACAAATGCTTGCATTTGAAAACCTTGCATGAAATGAAAAATGCTGCAAATGCTTGCTTTAAAAACTTGGAAACTGATATACTCTTATACTTCAAAATAGATAAACATCCTCCTTTGGGCCCGGCATAGTACCAATACGTGCACCCCTAATAGATTTTGGGGTAGCTAGCCAGTGAACCCTACTAGAGCATCTCTACTAGTCTCGCCTAGTTCTCTATAGGCCTCGACCCAATACATGCCACTTTAAAAAAAGTAATATACTTAAACTTGTACTCATGCTTGTACTTAAAATACATAGCTTAGCATATTCTTTGCACATAGAAAGAAATGTTCCCAAAACTCGTTTTAGTACAGAACAAAACCTTGGTCTTGTATTAATCTCATTTCTTAGTCTCAGAACTTGTTCTAGGGCTTAGTAAGACCTCGGTCTTACTCTGAACTTTTATCGAGCACCTTGCGTGCCCTAATCCCAAAACTTATTTAAGGGTAAATCAAGACCTTGGTCTTGCTAAACTCATGATCACACACACAAAAGACATAGCATTTAAGTTCTACAAACACTAAACTCATACGAGAACTACTTTTACTGCAGGTGAGTGATCTACTTACATCATTATGCTTCTAATCATACTATACCGACATACGATCTAGCATGGTACTCCTCGTCTACTTCCTTCGCATGATTCACCCACCCTTTGGCACTAGGAGAGAAACCCTAGTTTCTCTTGGAGAGAAAACGCTAGTTTCTGTTTTCTTATTTTCGGTGAGAGGGAGAAGGAGAATGAGAAAACCTTTGGTTTCCTCTTCTTTCTATCCTTTATATACTAAGTAGAAGTTCAAACAACATCCATAAAGAGGCGCTTACTGACACTTATCTTAAATTATTTCCATATCCTAGTTTGATATTTTATCACCACCTAATGGAAACTTAAACTAATGCTAAACGAGAGGTCTTGAGTTCGAGCATCGGCTCTGCCCCTTTTATAGAATTTTTTATATTTCTTTTTATTTTAAAAAAATCTGGAAAATTCTCAGGCGTTACAATCCTCCCTACCTTATAAAAAGCTCGTCCTCGAACTTAGAATAGATCTGGATACTTTTGTCTCATGTTATCTTCTGTTTCCCAAGTTGCCTCTTCGTACTTCTATTTAGCCGTAGAACCTTTACTACGGGTACCTCTTTGTTCCTTAGTTTCTTAATAAAATCAATTATGAATTGATTTTTCCATAATAAGAAAGTTTATAAATTTCTTATAAAATTTATTCCATAATAAAAGGAGAGATTAATTAGTTTTATTATAAAGTTAGTTATAATAAAACTTGGTTTAAACGGAATAATTCATAAGAGAATTTATAGGATAAATTTCTTATGATAACTAATTCCGTAAATTCCGTTAAGAGGGAGACTTGGCATGGGAGATGCTACTATATAAAGGAACCAAAGGCAAGCTCTTAATCCTTGATCAATTGAGTAATCAAGAGATTAGAAGCTCTCTCTCCCTCTCTCTCTTATTCTCTCTTCTTCTTCCCTTAGGGCCGGCGCCCTCCTTAAGGATTAGGGCTGGCTCCCCTTGTCCAAACTTGGGCCGGCGCACCCTCACCCCTCTAAGTTGGTTGCCGTGAGCTATCAAGAAGAAGGAGAAGCCAACCAAGTAGAAGAAGAAGCGGATCACAACTCCTCTCTTTCCGGAATTTTGATTCCGTTACTTTGGTGGTTAGTTTCCTATCTTTTCTCTTGTTCTTCTAGTTGTGTCTTCGGAGAATCTAGTAGTTCTCGTCGGCACAAAACTCATGGCTTTGCGAAGTCATCCCGAAGAGAACTTGGCGTGGACGCGAATAGAGGCGAAGCTTCCAAGGGACGCTACCGTTGGATCTCGTCCCTTACTTCGAGTTACGCGAGGTACTTAGTAAATTAGTTTACTTTTTCCGCAAAGTTTTAATTTATGATTATGTCCACACACCATAAGGTTGCATGGTAGATACGTGGTTAAAATAATTTAGGAAATTATTTTATGCTAATTCTTCCGCTGCACGTAAAAATTTAAAGTTTTACGAACCCGTATCCTTGTCGACATGCACCCGGTCCCAACACTACCTCAGTCGACTGATCAAGCATCAGTCGACTGCCAACCCTCTAAGCCTAGGGTTTCCCTTCCCGAGTACATATTTCTCAGCACTCGAACCCTCACGACTTAGTCCCAGGGCTTCACTACCCGAGTGCAATCCCTCAGCACTCGAACCCTCACGACTCAGTCGACTCTTCATTCAGCTGCCTCGACTTGTTGCCTTGAAGTCCTCTTCAACTTTGGCTCTCGTCCCTCAGATGCACGCAAGCCCACGGCTCATCTCCCATGCCACCCTTCACGTATGCCTCGAATTCCGCTTCGCTCAGCTCATCGTCCCTGCTTTATCCACGGTCCCTCAGATGCGCACATAAGCCCTTGGCTCGCCTCCATGCCATCCTTCACCGATCTTGAAGTCGTCCAACTAAGTCAATGTGTATCCTGTAAACCTGCACACTCACATACACATATTAGATCAATATGAAACCCTAACTTAATCATATTGATACACACATCAAAACCCATGATCTTCCCGATCAAACTTGGGTCGATTGTCCCAATAATCTCCCCCGTTTTGATGTGTGGCAATATGTTTAAGTTAGGTGCAAAAATAACAACAATAAATGAAAATTACAGAAATCAGCATAAACATGCATTCTCCCCCTTAACCTATGCCCTCTATATAATTTTCAATTTTCCATAACCACAAGTTATGTTAAACACTAACTCCACAAGTTAAGTTAAAACCTAACTCAAAACCACAAGTTCTTCCCCTTTGACACCATCAAAAAGATTGCCCCAAGCAACCTTAACCCTAGTATCAATGAGAACACCTTTCTATTTCTGAAAACCCCTAGAAATCAGAAAATAGCAGTACCAGTCGACTGCCCAGTTCCCAATCGACTGGGGCCTGCAAACCAGAAACCTACAGAAAGATCAGTCGATTGCCCCAAGGGTAATTTACTGATACACAAAAACCTGAATTTCCAACCGAAATTCAGAAACCCCTAATAAATTCCTCAAAATTTAAAAATTTTTGAAATTTTGCAAGCATTTCTCATATGATGTATTCTATCCTAGAAAAATATAGTTTCGTGAAAATACCAAATATGCTTGACTTTTTTACAAAAATTCCAATTCTTTGAAAAACCTCTCCTTTGTATCAACTTTTCATTCTAAATTTGAAACCATGTATTTCCCAAGTCTATCCTATACCATTTAAAACATAGAATGTTTTTCAAAATGCCCCCTTTTATCATAAACCCTAGATAGAAGGTATATTGAAATCTCCATACACCCATAATAACAAGAGAATAATATGAAATCATCATATGCACACATAAATCAAAATAAAACCATTTCATATAAGCATATCTTGAAAAGTGAATTGAATGTGCATATGAAAAACATAGATAAGTACTACAAGGTTCATAGCCCCGAAATCCCCAAATAATACAATATGAAATAAAGTCTTTGAGAGAGACAAAAAAAAATCTAAGCTCAATACACAACACTATCACTACCACATCAAGCTGAGCCTACATGTCATCGCCTGGAGGAGGAGGAGGGGTCTGATACATAAGGTTTCAGTGTTGTATCATGTCATACATCTCGTCCTGGCGCTGCTGGAACCTCTGAAAGTCACCTCTGAGAACTTCCTGATGCTGCTGAAAGGACTAAAAATCCTCCCTCAGTCCATGAACCTCTGCCTCCAATCGGGAGAATCGCTCCTCTGTGATCCCAACAACAACAGCAGCAGGAGCAACCTCCTCCTCATCATCAGAGCTGGAAGAATCAGGGCGCTGTCGCCAGACCAGCACTCCCTGCCATCTCTCGATCCTAGCCAAAGAGAGCTGCCTAGAACCAATCTGGTTGTAGTCCTTAAACAACTGATGTACCTGACCTCTAGTGGTTCTAATACCCTTAGAAAAAAAGAATTCGATCAAAACATGATCGAATGACATGTAGATTTTTCTATGGACGTCATGTGAAAAGTAGACAATAGAGGCGAATATATGGCGGTCGATGTCTATGTCAATTCTCCTCTCTAATGCATACATCATCACCAAGTGAGGTAGTCAGATCTTTGACCTCCCCTTGGTGACAATAGGTAGAATGCAATCTAGGATGACTTTATACAAAACGTTGTTAACTAGACCCATGTGCCTAGCTATGAAAATATGCTGTAGAGGAGGTCGAGGATTATGAAAATAATGCTAATAAATTTGATCAATGGTGACATTGGGCAAGGTCAATGGCTCAGTGACAATGGGAAAACATGTAAATGGGTTATCCGAAACCCTACACCCTAAAAATGATCCTAATAATGCAGGTGTGAAAGGAATGGTAACCCCTTGTACCATAGACTCATACATCACATCATCGGGATTATTGCATGTGAGGTTGGCAGAAAACACTTTGCATAGGTCAATATTGACATACCACTGACAATATACTAGTTTTTCTAGGCCAAAATGCGGAATGATCTCAGTTATGTGGGGAGCAATCACTTGGAAGTAGGTTTGATTCAGATACCTACAGTTCATGATAATGAAATCCGCATTGTTATATACCTGCCGGCAAGCCTCGGAACGGAACGAGGTGCCTCAGGCTCTATAGGATGCTATTGGGATGGTCCCTCACCCATCCTTCTCTTTTGTGCAGCCCTAAGATGCAATTACCCCATGCATGTTCCATGAATGACCCAATAAAAAAGGAAAACAAGGAAAACCATGCAAAATGGAGAGAGTTAGTGATCAATCATGAATTTACTGGAAATAATAGATCAAACACCTTGTTACCTTTTCCCACTTCGTTGCATGATGAACACTCACCCATCCTTCTCTTTTGTGCACCCCTAAGATGCAATTACCCCATGCATGTCCCATGAATGACCCAATCAAAAAGGGAAAATAAGGAAAACCATGCAAAATGGAGAGAGTTAGTTATCAATCATGAATTTACTGGAAACAATAGATCAAACACCTTGTTACCTTTTCCCACTTCGTTGCGTGATGAACACTGATCACAGTTGACTCAAGGAAGATGCTTCCCTTGCCCTAAACCCCGATATAAGATGGAGGAAGGCTAGGAATATGATTTCAGGAATTTGGGAAGGCTGAGAATAGTTTGGGAAGGTCGAGGGAGACGAGAAGTCACAAGGGGCGGCGTTGAAACCCTAGGTTCGGTCGCCCCTCGCGCGGGGTTTTCTTTTAAAACTCGCAGCATCAGTCGACTGACCCTGCCCCAGGGTCAGTCGACTGATAAACTAAACAGAAAGATCAGTCGACTGCCCTAGGGCCAGTCGACTACTGTATTGAATATCCTGGTTTCTAATTTAAACTGGATCTGTCAACTGACTCACATCAGTCGACTGATATCATATATTTTCAGTATTTTAGACCTAGTTTCAGAAACGCGTAACTAATTCAACAAATTTCTAAAAATTTCAAAATTTCGTTGAGAGATTTGTGGAACCCATGTCTACTTGGGAAAAATATATTTAAAGTTAAATCTATCACCAATCCCAAGATTGACACAAAAATCAAAACTAACTAAATGGTTCGATTGAACCTTGACCTAAAGTCCATGTTTTGATCTCTCCTTGATGTATCCTTTCATCCCCAACCTCAATGCATCCTTAGCATTGGTTCATGTGACATCTTCACACTAAGAACCAATTTCCCTGCAATGTAGCTCCATTATCATTTTTTTTTTGCATGAAACCCACTTTTAATTGTGGTAAATCCCTAGGATTAAGATCCAAATTTGTCTCTAAACCCTTTGACATATTTCATAATTCATCTAGTCCTTTTGGAGAAACCCTCTTGGGATCAATTGACCATGGTTCCCATTTTGACTTCTAGAGCTCCCCCTTGAGCTCTTAGCCTTAGTCACCTCCCTAGGTGACTCATCTATAATGGCAAGGCCACACATGTGTACCTACAGTACTTCTTGACCTACAACCCTTGCTTCCTTAACTTTCCACACCTTGTCCTTGGTTAAAGTCTTCTTCTCTCCTTTAAATGGATTCCCCTTGCCATTTTTTGTCTTCCTCTTACTATAATCATATGACATCCTTGCATATTGTTGGGACCGGGTGCATGTTGACAAGGATACGGGTTCGTAAAATTCTAAATTTTTACGTGCAGTGGAAGAATTAGCATAAAATAATTTCTCAAATTATTCTTACCACGTATCTAGCATGCAACCTTATGGTGTATGGACATGATCATAAAATAAAACTTTGTGAAAAAGTAAACTAATTTACTAAGTACCTCGCGTAACTCGAAGAAAGGGACGAGATCCAACCGTAGCGTCCCTTGGAAGCTTCGCCTCTATTCGCGTCCACGCCGAGTTCTCTTCGGGATGACTTCGCAAAGTCACGAGTTTTGTGCCAACGAGAACTACTAGATTCGCTAAAGGCACAACTAGAAGAACAAGAGAAAAGATAGGAAACTAACCACCAAGAGTCGGAATCTAAATTCCGGGAAGGAAGGAGATGTGATCCACTTCTTCTTCTTCTTGGTTGGCTTCTCCTTGGTAATGCTTGCTCATGGCAACTCCTTGGAAGAGTTGGGTGCGCCGGCCCTAGGTGGAGCAATGGGCGCCGGCCCTAAGGTGAACAAAGGGGCGCCGGCCCTAAGGGGAAGGAGAAGGAGAGGAAGAGAATAAGAGAGAGAGAGGGAGAGAGTTAATCTCTTGATTACTCAATTGGAATTAAGGGCTTGCCTTTGGTTCCTTTATATAGTAGTATCTCCCTTGCCAAGTCTCCCTCTTAACGGAATTAACGGAATTAGTTATCATAAGAAATTTATCTTATAAATTCTCTTATGAATTATTCCGTTTAAAATAAGTTTTATTATAACTAACTTTATAATAAAACAAATACTTCTTCTTCTTTTATTATGGAATAAATTTTATAAGAAATTTATAAACTTTCTTATTATGAAAAAATCAATTCATAATTGATTTTATAAAATTAAAATAAACCATTTCATGGTTCATTTTAATTTCCATAAAAGAATAAATTTCTATAAATTTATTTATATAAATTTCTTTACACAAATTTATTTATCCATAATTTATAAAACAAATCACGCTAAATTTATTTTATTAATTAAACCAAATAAATTGGTTTATCCCCTTTGTAGTGGCCGGCCAAACCAAGAGGGTGGACACCCTCTTTGGCCGGCCAATACAAGCTCGATCCCTCGCGAATTAAACTCATTTAATTCGTCCAATAAGCCTTCAAAAGACTTAGCCATTTTTAGCTTCCGTTGCGCATCTGATTAATTCAGATTCGACTTATTTCTCTTGATTGGAAAATCCAATTTTCAACTCGTTTTAAATCCCTCGGATTACATGTAGTGCGTGTGACTAAATAGGCTTTCGATTTATGTTGGCCTACTATAATCAACTAATTATAGAACGATCATGAGTGGCACCTAGTAGTACATCATGACCCCCAATTAATCGAAAGATCAACGGTTGACCTCAAAAAGAATTCCAAAACCCTTCAGCAGCTCTAATGAATCGTGCCTCATTCCCTTCACCATCTTATACCCACTTGGTTCAGGACATGGTCTGTTTGTGTCAGTCCCCACTAGACTGACTACGTCCCACCTAGCCCAAGTAATGTCTTTCTCGTCCTTTGGATTTCTAATTACTCTCATGTATTTTAGAGACTCGCACTCTAAACATGATATGCTCTGGCCAGAGGCTTTGAGTAACAATCCGACAATAGGCCTAGGTATACATCTCCTCGCAAGGAGTGGTGAATCCTTTATAGGCTGTTCAAACATCTTCGGGCACTTCGGCTTATACCCAATCTTCCTGGGTCCATACCTCCTTGGAGATGCTTGCTTAAGATGTTAAAGTATAAGTCTCCATGACCAAGATGACTTGAACACCGCAAGTCAAAGGAACATCGCACTTAAGCCGCAGTAAGAACTTCATTGACATATCTATATAGATAGCCATATGAAGTCTTACAGCTAGTCACTCTAATGAACTAGTTCCCTTAACTAGCATCCTAGTTTATCTCCGGACATCCCAATGTCACCAGCCAGTGAGAATCAGCTGATTAGAGAATAACCCATGCTAGTCTCAATAGAATTGATAGTGTCTGTTTTTATCAATTCATCGACTAGGGATACTTTCAATACTTCACAATTGCACATGTAGAGATAATCACTAGTTGTGATCCCATCACAAATTCTCATATGGTGTGAATTATATTGCGGACATTCAGTAGATGAGTTTAAAATCCCAATCAAATACACAAACATGTATACTCAAATAGTGAATTATCATTTATTAAAATAAATATTTACAATCATAAGGCGATTGCCTTAGGACACTTCTCTCATATCACTAACAAACTCCCACTTGGCCTAATGTCAATCGCTACGGTATCCAATACCACAGGCTCTAACATGACCCTCAAACTTATTTTGAGGTAAGGCCTTAGTTAAAGGATCCGCTAAATTCCTTTCAGTGGGAATTTACTCAATTTGTATATCATTCCTACTTATAATCTCGCTGATCAGATGATAACGGCGAAGCACGCCAAATCATCCTTATCTGTCTAGAAACTCGCATCTGTATACCCACGTATTGTTAGTGTAGAATGCACCCAAGTCAAACCTGTGTTTTGATATTGGCAAAAGGGTTCAAAAGTTAAGGGTTAGTTGTTGTCTAACAAGCTTCTTGAGTGTACAGGAAAAGCCCTAGCGAAGGAAGGCTAGGCACTGGCGAAGGACTGCCAGACAGGAGAAGCCCTAGCAAAGGACTGCTAGGCACTGGCGAAGGACTGCCAGAAGAAAAGACCTAAAGAAGGACTGCTAGGCTGGCGAAGGACTGCCAGAAGAAAAGACCTAGCGAAGGGCAGCTAGGCATCAAGCGAAGGGCAGCTTGGTAACTCAAGACCTGGCGAAGGACTGCCGGGCAAAAGTCCAACTGGAGGATCCGGTTGGCACCAGGTAAACTCTCCCGAGAGCAGTAGGTGAGGACGCGTTCCCCTTGAGGGAACATTAGGCGTCGGTTCGACCTAGGGCTCCATTTTGGAGACCAAAGTCAGAACCAAGACAGCTAAGGCTGTATAAAATAATAATATTATTGTTATTTGGACTAACCCTGGATGCAGGATCGAAGGACTGAGTATCTGCAGCTCAGAGAGCCTCAAAGGAGTGAGGCAGAAGCTGAGCAGGGTGCCCCGGACGACCAGGGCGCCCCCAAGGTCAACCCAAGTCTCTAACAACCTCGACGCGCTTCAACCCGCTTATCGCGGGCGCCCCGCGTGTCTCGGGCGCCCCCACTGCCAGCTGCCGAAGCGCATCTCTGCGAAGCTGAGGAGATGAGGCCTTTTGACCGGTCAATGCGGGCGCCCCGAGTCCTCCGGGCGCCCCGGTCAAACCGGATCCCGAGGATAAGGGGATCAGACGGCGACCGAGCTACAGCCGGATCAGCTGCCACGTGGGGGGCGCCCCCGTCGACCAGGGCGCCCCTAGGCCCTATATAAAGGGCCCTCGACCCCCTTCTTGATAGCATCACTTACTGCGACGCTTCCACGCTCTACAACTTTCATTCAACGCATCCAAACGCTCCGACGACCGCGCTCTGCTCCAGGAACTTCTCAACTCAAGTCCGAAGCGCTGTCGACCTCCCACTGCACCGAAACTCGAGCCTACCCCGGGAGTTGGTAAATACAGAAGTGTTATATTTCTTATTGCAATTTGTATTTCTCTTCTGTACTTATTCTACGCATTATAGAATTGCCCAAAGTAAACGGTCAACGACCGTGGGCCTTGGAGTAGGAGTCGACCCAGGCTCCGAACCAAGTAAAACGACCTTGTTAGCGTTGTGTTGCTTTTTGTGTCTTATTTCCGCTGTGCACTTACTCTTTTTTAAATCCGAACGATTTGCGACATTCACCCCCCCTCTCTCGCATTTCTCGATCCAACAAGTGGTATCAGAGCGGGGAATTCAAACTTGGTGCAACCACCAATTTGAAAATTTCGGATTTTTTTTGTTTTCTCATTTTTTTCGTTAAATATTTTTCGTTCGAATTTTTCTTTCAAGGTTGGTGCAACACCCCTTGAAATTTGTTTTTATTTATTCTTCCCGCACTACTAATCCAAGACCAAGTCTTGGAATATTGTTTGTTGTTTTTTTTTGTTGTTTGCTATTTCAGAACAAATGGCCATCCAAGAAGGCTTTAGCACCGCCAGACCTCCACTTTTCAGTGGAGAAGACTTTCCTTACTGGAAAAGTCGAATGGAGGTCCACCTGAAAACTCAGGTGGATATGTGGATAATCATCCAGTCTGGACTGATGATTCCCACAAATGCTGAAGGCGTACCGCAAAACTACTCAGAGTGGGACACTGCCCTTAAACGCAAAATCGAAGCTGACGCCAAAGCAACTCAGACCCTCCAATGCGGACTAACGAAAGAGGAGCTGAACCGCGTAGGCCCCTTCAACAGTGCCAAGGAGCTATGGGCTAAACTGATCGAGCTCCACGAAGGAACTTCAGATACGAGGATCAGCAAACGCGATCTGCTACTGAACAAGCTCTTCACCATCAGAATGGCAGATAACGAGACAGCAGCTCAGCTCCATTCCAGAATCCAGGAATTGATGAACGGTCTTCACGCAATAGGTCACAAGGTTCAAAACCGTGATCTTATAAGGTATGCCCTAAACGCGTTCCCTAGAACCACCTTGTGGGCATCTATGGTAGATGCATACAAGGTCTCTAGGGATCTTTCAAAAATTAAGTTAGATGAGTTATTTTCTGAACTTGAACTTCATGAACAGACTAACTGCAATTTGGCCGAGAAAAGTATAGCTTTCTTTGCAGGGAAAACAGGAAGGACGACTAAGAAGAAAACTCAAGTTGAACCCGAGTCTACCTCAGACTCAGAAACAGAAGATCAAGAAGGAGATCAATCTGAACTGGTCCGGCTAGCTCGAACTACTACAAAAAGTTGAAGAACCAAGCCAACACACGGAGAACAAGCCGAAGAAAGGATGAACCAGCTGAACCAGCAACTGACAAACACAGGCCCAACGTAACCTGCTACGAATGCAAGAAGAAGGGCCACTACAAGACTGAATGTCCAAGCCTAAAGGAGTCCAAAAAGACCAGAAAGAAGAAGGCACTCCAAGCAACCTGGGACGAGTCTTCCTCAGAAGAAGAAGAAGAAGCACCGCAGTCCAATCTTCTGGCCCTGACCGCTTCGGATCAAATCGAGACTGACTCAGACTCGGACCAGGACGACGGCAAGCTGACCTTCTCCGACGACGGCGAAATAAGGGTAACAGGTTTTTCAAAATTGCAATTAAATTCTCTTATTTCTTATCTATCCCGAGATTTGGCGAAAGCCAAACTCCGAATCGAGTCCCTCCGACAGGAAGTAAAACTCCTGAAAGAGGGAGCTGAGTCTAAATCCTTAACTGAGAAAATTCAGGAAGGAACCCCTGATCAAGTTGAAAAACTTGAATCAGAGAACTCCTCCCTAAAAACTCAAGTTAAGGACTTAAGAACAGCTTTAGAACGATTCACTTCTGGTTCCAAGAATCTTGATATGATTCTTGGAAAACAGAAGTCTGTTCTAAACCGATCCGGACTTGGCTATAGAACCAAATCTCGGCAAAAATCTTACTTTGCTGTACTGAACCGGTCAAGACCTAAGGTTCAGGCATGGGTGCCAAAACTGTGCCTGACTAAACCAACTGGTTCGAATCAATTTTGGATCCCCAAGGACAAGATTCACATCTTGCCTAACCCATACAGAGGCTTTAGTCCAGGGGGAGCCAAAATCAAAACAATTTTTATAATTAGATAATTTTCTTTTAATTGCTTGATTGCATGTTTATTTAATTTTCTGCAATTTGCCATGCTTAGATGTAGAAATACTTAGATTCAAGGACTCAATTACTTGAAATTTGAAAACATAGTATTGGGAGGAGGTGAGATGATAGTACGTTGGGGAAACCAACTCTAATAAGATCAAGTCTACTTGGTCTCTTTTGACTGGTGAAACCAGCCGAAGCTACCGATCCAAGACCCAAGCTAGTTATACCAGAAAATGACCTAATTTAATTTGAAAATGAAATTTCATTAAAAGGCTTTGTCAAGGAAAAGGTGGATGATCCCATAAGGCTACGGCCAAAGAAGGCCTAGTGCCTCGTCAAGACCTGGAAGCTAATTTCTGAAATTTAAATTCAAATTATCTTTTGTCAAATTCGAATCTAACTCAAATTTCAAATAATTATAGATTCTTATCTGTTTTCAAAATTTCTTTAACCTAGCTGTTTTTTAAAAAAAAACTCTTAATCTGCTTTCAAAATTTCTATTTCTTAAACCTATTTCTTTTTCGAAAAACTTTTAATCAGTTTTCAAAATTTCTGTTCTCTAAATTTAGTTTCAAAACTAAATAAACTTTTCAAAATAAATTAAAACTTCTTTTTAAATTTAATTTTTACCCTCAAACCTGTCTCACAAAAACCTTAAGGTTAACGTGATTGAAAACCCTAGACTGGAGTGAGACAGACTAGGAAGTGAAACTCAATTAAGCTATCTCTAACTCAAATTGGATCCAAATCACCAAAAATTCTTTATGTGTAGGAACATAAAGATTTGGACCAATGGATGTTAGATAGCGGGTGCTCCAGACACATGACTGGAGACAAATTGAAGTTCACCAAACTAAAATTCAAAGACCTGGGTTCAGTGGCCTTTGGAAATAATGCTACACTCAAGGTAATTGGGTCAGGTAATATTGAACTTAAGTCCAATTTCATTATTAAAAAGGTTCTATTGGTTGAAAACTTTAGTTTTAACTTACTTAGCATAAGTCAGTTATGTGATTCTGGTTATGTAGTTACTTTCAACAATTCTAATTGCCTGATTAGAAATGCACAAGACTCAGAAATCATGCTTAAGGGCTCTAGGAAAAACAATGTATACACTATAAATCTTCCCTTATACCCAAATGCATGTTAACACAGTTAGAACAATCAAAACTTGGCATAGGAGATTAGGTCATACCAATCTAAGAACTATCTCAAAAATTACCCAACTTGGCTTAATCAAAGGTGTCCCCAAAATTAAGAATAATGAAAACCTAATATGTGAATCTTGTAATCAAGGCAAACAAACCAAGTCTAGTCACAAATTGATCCAATCTGATCAAACCCAAACCACACTTGAGCTCCTACACCTTGACCTATTTGATTCACACGGAGCCAAGTCACTAAGTGGAAACCGATACTGCTTAGTGATAATTGATGACTACTCTAGGTTCACCTGGGTCAGGTTTCTAAAGACCAAAGATGAAACCCTGAACTATTTAACAACTTTTGTAAATTGATTGAAAATCAAAATGATACCAAAATCAAAAGACTTAGGTCTGACCACGGGGGAGAATTCGAGAATCAAAGATTCGAAGAATTCTGTAAAGTAAATGGATATAAACACGAATTTTCGTGTCCCAGGACCCCCCAACAAAATGGTATAGTAGAAAGGAAAAATAGAACCCTACAGGAAGCTGCTAGGGCTATGCTCAATGATTTGACCTACCTAACCATTATTGGGCAGAAGCAATTAGCACAGCTTGCTATATCCAAATAGGATTCTACCTAATAAAAGGTTAAATAAAACACCCTATGAACTTTACTACCATAGACTTCCAAACCTACACTATCTTAGAGTCTTTGGATGTAAAGTCCATATTCTTAATACCAAAGACTATCTTGGAAAGTTCCAATCCAAGTCAAACCCAGGTATCTTCTTAGGGTATTCTACA
>JAGFNQ010008214.1:0-41338 GCA_024364735.1 Boesenbergia rotunda
TTTTGGGTTTTCTTCCTCACCCTAGCCGCGCGAAGCAGCCTCACCCTCTCACGCACGCACGCCCAAGCCCTTCTCCTCTCTTCCAAGGGGCGCCAGCCAAGGAGGGATCAAAGAAAGCGGAGCGTTGTATTCGTCTCGACGAGGAGAACGCGTAGGCGCGAAGAATTCTCCGAGATCTCAAGTTTCTCCCGAGTCCTAGACGTCAATCTTGGTTGTAAGTCCAAGATATCAAAGTAAGTACTGCTCACCTGCAGTAAGAGGCGGTTTTTCCGCAAGAATTTCCTTTAAAAGTTTTAAAAGAGATATTTCCTTTTGTTTGAGTTTTTGCATGTGATCTTAATTCATTATATGCTTATATATGTTTGATTAAGTACCCTATGTGAGTTTAGGGTCCAAGAAAAGCTATGAGAAAAGAAAAGAGAAGATAAAGATAAGAAAAGAAAAGGCCAAGGCCTTAAGAAATCCCCAAAAGTCAAGACTTAGGGATTTTAGCACGCAAGGTGCTCGAGAAAATGCCAAGGCATTTACAGATAAGAAAGAAAAGAAAGAAAAGCTATTTTATTTTTCTAAGGCCAGTACCCGGCGTCCAAGGGCATCGTTAAAGAAATCCAGGTGTCCAATTCCAAGGTCTTGGCCCTGGTAGACCAAGGTCTGCTCTATTAGGATTGGTGGCTCGCTACCCCAACCTTTTAGGGAACGCGCATATGAGATGGTACTTACGTCTTCAGTGGATCCAAGTGATTATTATTTTCAAGTATATGCTTTAGCAAAGTTTTCTAAAGTTTAAGAAAGTTTTCAAAAGTTAAAGAATAGCTAAAGTTTCAAGTTGAGCCAAGAAAAGTAAATGGAGGTTTATTATTGCTTGAGTATGCATGTTTTGAGTTATACATGTTCTTAGTTTCCTTTCAATCATATTAGTATCTCATATGATTTTCATATTGTTCTAGAAGCATGTTTGCACATTTCGAGATTTTGTGAGCTAGATAGTACTTACTAAGCTTTTTGCTTACTAGATGCATTTCCTCTTATTGCAGATAATGGTAAAGGCAAGCAATTCTGAAGGAAGGCGACGAGGCGGTGCTGAGAAAAGTGTGGTGTGGTGGCTGATTTTGGAGAGATCTTTGAGACGAGACAATTTAGTTATTTGAATTACAATATTTTAGTTTATTCAATTTCAAGTTATTGCTTTATGGAGTTTAGCGAACATTTAAGCTTTGGATAGTTTTTACATGCTCAATTTCTTAGAGTTAAGATTCCATGTCATTTCATTTAGCATACATATCCTTATAATTGCATTGGATGAGTAAAAGTGTGAGTAGTTGGAAATATTGATACTTTGTTGGAGAAATAGATGTTTGTGCCAAGATAGTATTAATTTCTCTTTGAATCAAGTTTTATTGCTTAAATATGTTTAGAAAAGTTGCATTCACATTTCATAATGCTTTAGCAAGGTTCTAGAACATGTATTTGGTGTTATGAATGCATAGGAGTCTAGATTTGAACAAACTCTATTGTTAAAGTTTATATAAACTCGAATAGCTCATTTTCTTCCGCCAAAGTCCTAATTTCAAGTTTATGGATTCATTTTGATTGGCTAAATTGTTTAGAAAACTGACATAGAGTATAGAAATGGTGTCATGATTCTATATGGCTCGAAAGTATAGGTTTGGTGGAGTTTTGAAGCAAGTGCCGAAACCTGTAAATTCAGAATTCAGGCCTATCAGTCGACTGATACAGTATCAGTCGACTGATACCCGAAGGTTGAGTTGGGTGAGGCAGGTTTCGATAAGTATCATTTTACGAGTTTTTGAGAAAGGAAGTGTGACATGGTATCATGCATGACTACTTAAGTTAGAATATCATTCTTAGATGAATTTAAAAAGAAAAAAAAAGATTTCCACATTTCTATTAGTTGTGCATTAGAGTCGAGAAGCAGAGAAAAGTAACGATCCGTCTAAGGCAGAGAAGGCGGGTCGCTACAGGTGGTATCAGAGCAGTTCCCATTCTCCAGCATCACACACACATCAGCATCAACCTTGCCGTCTTCAAGTAAGAAAGCTTTAAGTTTTAGTTTTTCTATTGCTCCTTTACTTAACTTCAGTATAGAGAAATGCTTAAGTACTTACTCATATGTGCATAGAACAAGGAAGCATGTTTAATACCTTAGTACCACGGAATCATGTTTAATCCCTAGAATGGATATTAGAGAAATGCTTAAGTACTTACTTGATTTGCCCAAAAGTAAGTTTTAGGATTATGGCACGCATGGAGCTTGATAAAAGTTTTGAGTAAGACCAAGGTCTTACTAAGCCCTAGAACGAGTTCTAGGACTAAGAAATGAGATAAGAATCAAGACCAAGGTCTTGTTGTATCCTAAAGCAAGTTTGGGAACATTACCATTAAGTGTTAAGTTATACATTTGAGGACGTCCTAGAAAGGCCCAAAACGAGGAGTAAGCTCCTAGAAGGCAAGAAGCGTACCTCATTCAGTAGGAGAAACTGAAGCCAGGGAACTTCCCAGGCACAAGCAAACCATGGGATGCTTAAGCATGGTTCAAAACGTTGGAAAGAATAGTAGGGCTACTGGACTGGCATGAGGTAGAGAAGATAAAGTGTGCATCTTTCTGCCTTATGGGAGATGCTAGAATATAGTGGAAGAGAGTCAAGGCCAAGAGAAATGTCAGCCAGATGACATGGGCCGACTTCGAGACTGAGTTCTTCGAAGAATACTCTCACATGCAAGTAACCAACAAGCATTATGGTGAATTCACGGAGTTCAGACAAGGAGAACTATCCGTGGATGAAGCAGTGAAGATGTTTAAGCGGTTAGCTCATCTGTGCCCAGAGCTAGTTAGCACAGAAAAAGAGATAGTTAGGCTAATGCTCAAGATGTTAAGGCCTGAGATAGCGTTGAAGGGGGGCTAGCGGTGTTAAGAGGCTGCAAACCTCCGAGGAACTAATAAGTAGTGCTTTGATCACTGAGCACTACTTAAACAGTATAAAGGCCACCAGAAAGGTTGAACGATGAAGTTCTTAACAACCTTACCGTCAGGGGAAGTAATGGCCTCTACTGAGAGGCTAAGGGCAGTATCAATCTAGATTTCCAACCGAGAGCTCTACAGTGACTTGTTAGTCCTTGAGATGAAGGATCACGATGTCATTTTAGGAATGGACTTCTTGAGCAAGTATAATGCTTCTATAGACTGCCGCAAGAAAAAGTCAAGTTCACACCAGAAGCAGAACCTTCGGTTGAGTTTATTGGAGACCCAGGGAGAAAGATAAATAGGTTCCTACCTACCTTACAAGCTCAGAGAATGTTAGAGAAGGGGTGCTCTGGTTTCTAGCTCATATAGTGAATGCGAGTCAAGGAGAAGGATTGAAGAGAGAAGAAGTGAGGGTAGTCTGTGACTATCCTGAGGTGTTTCCTGAAGAGTTACCAGGACTCCCTCCCAATCGGGAAATTGAGTTTGAAATTGAGTTGGCCCCAGGAACCAACCCAATTTCGAAGGCACCTTATCGCATGGCACCAGCAGAACTGAAAGAATTACAAGAACAATTGCAAGAGCTGCTTGACAAGGGTTTCATCCGCCCTAGTCATTCACCTTGGGGAGCTCCTGTACTTTTCGCCAAGAAGAAGAATGGGCCTGTGCGTCTGTGCATAGACTACAGAGCTCTGAGCAAGGAGACCATCAAGAACAAGTACCCCCTTCCTAGAATAGATGATTTATTTGATCAACTCAAAGGGGCTACAGTGTTCTCGAAGATAGATCTGCGTTCTGGGTATCATCAGCTGAAGGTTAAAGAAAGTGACATCCCCAGGACGGCCTTCAGGACAAGATACGGCCACTACGAATTTGTAGTAATGTCTTTTGGAGTAACCAATGCTCCAGCAGTCTTCATGGAGCTGATGAACCACATCTTCAGGGAGTATCTCGATAAATTTGTCATTGTATTTATTGATGATATTCTCATATACTCACAGACTCCAGAGGACCATGCTACACACTTGAGGATAGTGCTGCAGATCCTTCAGCAGGAGAAGCTCTATGCAAAATTCTCAAAGTGTGAGTTTTGGCTAGATCAGGTGACCTTCCTAGGTCACATTGTATCCAAAGAAGGCATTCAAGTTGATCCAGCCAAGATAGAAGCAGTCAGCAACTGGTGTAGACCCAAGAATGCCAGTGAAATCAGAAGTTTCTTAGGCTTGGCAGGATATTATAGAAAATTTGTGGAGGACTTTTCCAGAATAGCCTCTCCACTCACAGCCTTGACCAGGAAGAACAAGAAGTTTGAATGGTCAGATAAATGCGAGCACAGTTTTCTAGAGCTGAAGAAGAGACTGACCAGTGCTCCCATCTTGACTGTTCCAGAGAGTGACAAGGCCTTTGACATCTACAGTGATGCATCCAAGATGGGCCTTGGAGCTGTCCTCATGCAAGACGGTAAAGTAATAGCATATGCCTCCAGACAGCTCAAGGACTATGAGAAGAATTACCCTACCCACGACCTTGAGCTAGCAGCTGTGGTTTTTGCACTGAAGCTCTGGAGACACTACCTGTATGGAGTGCAGTGCAGGATCTTCACAGACCATCAGAGTTTGAAGTACTTCTTCACTCAGAAGGATCTGAATATGAGGCAGCGCAGGTGGCTAGAGTTGGTCAAAGATTATGACTGTGAAATCCTCTACCACCCAGGTAAAGCTAATAAAGTGGCAGATGCACTGAGCAGAAAATCGTGTGCAGCACTGATGTCCCTATCATCACTGTCTCTACCACTTCAGAAAGAAATAAAGGATTTTGGAGTCGAAGTAATAATTGGGCAACTGTCTGCATTGACTCTAGAGTCAACCCTGCTTGTGGAGATACAAAGAAAGCAAGGTCAAGACCCAGAGATCCAGAAGATCAAGCAGGAGATCCAAGAGGCAGAAAATTCAGAGTTTCGAGTATCAGATAGTGGCATCCTCTATCTTGGAGACCGCCTTTGCGTCCCCAATGATGAGGAACTAAGAAAGAATATTTTAGAAGAAGCCCACAGTACCCCGTACTCTATGCATCCTGGTTCTACCAAGATGTACCAAGATTTAAAGAAGAGGTTCTGGTGGTCTGGACTCAAGCGAGACGTGGCCAGATATATCAGTACCTGCTTGACTTGCCAGAGGGTCAAAGCAGAACACCAGAGACCAGGGGGAGTTCTACAGCCACTTCCCATTCCAGAGTGGAAGTGGGAAGAAATATCCATGGACTTTATCACAGGTCTTCCAAGAACCACCCATGGACACGATGCAATTTGGGTGATAGTAGACAGATTGACCAAGTCTGCCCACTTTCTAGCCATCAAGGTGTCGCACTCAGTAGAGCATTTAGCACAGCTGTACGTGAAAGAAATAATCAGACTTCACGGAGTTCCGAAGTCGATCGTTTCTGACAGAGATGGGCGGTTCATCTCCCATTTTTGGAGGTGTGTTCAGGACGCCCTAGGCACCAGACTTCAGTTCAGCACAGCTTTCCACCCCCAGACAGATGGACAAACAGAGAGAGTAAATCAGATTTTAGAAGACATGCTCAGGGCTTATGCATTGGACTTTAAAGGTAGTTGGTGCAAATTTCTGTGCTTAGCCGAGTTTGCCTACAACAATAGCTATCAGGCCACCATCAGGATGGCACCTTATGAGGCATTATATGGCAGGAAATGTAGATCACCCATATGTTGGCAAGAAGCGGGTGAGAAGAAAGAGATGGAGTCAGGACTAGGCAGTCAGACTGACTTATAGATGAGACCGCTCAGGCTATCCAGATGATCCGCCAGAGGATTGAGACTGCCCAGAGTAGACAGAAAAGTTATGCTGACACACGCCGTAGGCCACTTGAATTTCAAGTTGGAGATTCAGTATTTCTCAAGGTCGCTCCCATGAAGGGAGTGGTGAGATTTGGCAAGAAGGGCAAGCTAAGTCCTCGCTACATAGGACCCTACAAGATCATAAAGAGGGTCGGTAAGGTAGCATATGAGCTGGACCTACCAGAGGATATGTCAGCTATCCACAGTACCTTTCATGTCTCTATGCTAAAGAAGTGTATTCACGACCCTAGCCAAGTGATTCAGCCTCAGTCAGTACAGATCCAAGAAGATCTTAGTTATGAGAGCAGACCGACACAGATAGTGGACAAGGCAGTTAAAAGATTAAGAAACAAAGAAGTTCCACTAGTGAAGGTCATCTGGCAGAATCAAAAGCATGAAGAGGCTACTTGGGAACGTGAGGACAGCATGAGAGAGAGATATCCAGAATTATTCTAAGTTCGAGGACGAACTTTTCATAAGGTATGGAGGATTGTAACGCCCCAAAATTCCCATTTTTAGTTCTTAAAGTCCTTAGAATTATTTAAAAATGGTTTGGAAATATTCTAGATATTTTTAGAGATTTTTAGAATATTTTTATGGAATTTTCCGAGTTCGTTTAGTATATATAAAAAAAAGGGAAAAACGTTTAAGGGCAGCCGGGGGTTCGAACCCGCGACCAGCAGGAGACCAGGCAAGCGCGCGACCAGCCAGGCTAGGGTATCAAGCACAGCAAAGGGTGGAGAGATATATATTTAAGGTGTGGTTAGGTCAATCCGCCCCATAAGTATAAATAGATAAGTTAAGAGAGGAAATTAGAATTTTGGGTTATTCTTCCTCACCCTAGCCGCGCGAAGCAGCCTCACCCTCTCACGCACGCACGCCCAAGCCCTTCTCCTCTCTTCCAAGGGGCGTCGGCCAAGGAGGGATCAAAGAAAGCGGAGCGTTGTATTCGTCTCGACGAGGAGAACGCGTAGGCGCGAAGAATTCTCCGAGATCTCAAGTTTCTCCCGAGTCCTAGACGTCAATCTTGGTTGTAAGTCCAAGATATCAAAGTAAGTACTGCTCACCTGCAGTAAGAGGCGGTTTTTCCGCAAGAATTTCCTTTAAAAGTTTTAAAAGAGATATTTCCTTTTGTTTGAGTTTTTGCATGTGATCTTAATTCATTATATGCTTATATATGTTTGATTAAGTACCCTATGTGAGTTTAGGGTCCAAGAAAAGCTATGAGAAAAGAAAAGAGAAGATAAAGATAAGAAAAGAAAAGGCCAAGGCCTTAAGAAATCCCCAAAAGTCAAGACTTAGGGATTTTAGTGTAGCGACCCGCCTTCTTCTGCCTTTAGACGGATCGTTACTTTTCTCTACTTCTCTACTTTTGATACATGACTAAAAATGCGGAAATCTTTTTTTTTTCTTTTTAAATTCATCTAACAATCATATTCTAACTTAAGTAGTCATGCATGATACCATGTCACACTTCCTTTCTCAAAAACTCGCAAAATGGCACTTATTGAAACCTGCCTCACCCAACTGAACTTTCGGGTATCAGTCGACTGATACTGTATCAGTCGACTGATAGGCCTGAAATCAGAATTTCAGGTTTCGGCAGTTGCTTCAACTCTCCACCAAACCTATACTTTCGAGCCATATAGAATCATGACACCATTTCTATACTCTATGTCAGTTTTCTAAACAATTTAGCCAATTAAAACGAATCCATAAACTTGAAATTAGGACTTTTGCGGAAGAAAATAAACTATTCAAGTTATATGAACTTTAACACTAAAGTTTGTACCAATCTTGACTTCTATACATTCATAACACCAAATACATGTTCTATGACCTTGCTAAAGCATTATGAAATGTGAATGCAACTTTTCTAAACATATTTAAGCAATGAAACTTAATTCAAAGAAGAAATTGATACTATCTTGGCACATGCATCTATTTCTCTAACAAAGTATCAATATCTCCAACTACTCACATTTCTACTCATCCAATACAATCATAAGAATATATAGGCTAAAAGAAATGACATGGAATCTTTACTCTAAGAAATTGAGTATGTAAAACTATCCAAAACTCAAATGTACGCTAAACTCCATAAAACAAGAACTTGAAATTTGAATAAGCTTAAACATTACAATTCAAATAACTAAATTGTCTCGTCTCAAAGATCTCTCCATAATCAGCCACCACACACACTCTACTCAGCACCGCCTCGTCGTCTTCCTTCAGAATTGCTTGCCTTTACCTTTATCTGCAATAAGAGGAAATGCAACTAGTAAGCAAAAAGCTTAGTAAGTACTATCTAGCTCACAAAATCTCGAAATGTGCAAACATGCTTCTAGATCAAACTGAAAATCATATGAGATACTAATATGCCTGAAAGAAAACTAAGAACATGTATAACTCAAAACATGCATACTCAAGCAATAATAAATCTCAATTTACTTTTCTTGGCTCAACTTGAAACTTTAGCTATTCTTTAACTTTTGAAAACTTTCTTAAACTTTCGAAACTTTGCTAAAGCATATACTTGAAAATAATAATCACTTGGATCCACTGAAGACGTAAGTACCATCTGATATGCGCGCTCCCTAAAAGGTTGGGGTAGCGAGCCACCAATCCTAATAGAGCAGACCTTGGTCTACCAGGGCCAAGACCTTGGAATTGGACACCTGGATTTCTTTAACGACGCCCTTGGACGCCGGGTACTGGCCTTATAAAATAAAATAGCTTTTCTTTCTTTTCTTTCTTATCTGTAAATGCCTTGGCATTTTCTGGAGCACCTTGCGTGCTAAAAATCCCTAAGTCTTGACTTTTGGGGATTTCTTAAGGCCTTGGCCTTTTCTTTTCTTATCTTTATCTTTTCTTTTCTTTTCTCATAGCTTTTCTTGGACCCTAAACTCACATAGGGTATTAATCAACATATATAAGCATATAATGAACTAAGATCACATGCAAAAACTCAAACAAAAAGGAAATATCTCTTCTAAAAACTTTTAAAGGAAATTCTCGCGAAAAAACCGCCTCTTACTGCAGGTGAGCAGTACTTACATTGATATCTTGGACTTATAACCAAGATTAACGTCTAGGACTCGAGAGAAACTTGAGATCTCGGAGAATTCTTCACGTCTACGCGTTCCTCTCGCCGCGGGGATCCCGAATATAGAATTATCTCTTGGAGAAGAGCCTTGACCGGCCCCCTAGAGCTTGGTGTAGTTTCGCCCAGAAGAGGAGGGGTCGGCGTGAGGGTTTGGAGAGGAGAGAAAATAAAACTTCTCTCTTTAATTACCTATTTATACTTATGGGGCGGATTAACCTAACTACACCTTAAATATAGGTCTCTCCATCCTTTTCTGTGCTTGATACCCTAGCCTAGCTGGTCGCGCGCGTTTCTGGTTACGTGCTGGTCGCGGGTTCGATCCACCAGCTGCACTTACTTGGTTTTTCCATTTATACTTATGGGGGCAAATCGACCTAACTACCCCTTAAATATAGGTCTCTCCTTCATTTTCTGTGCTTGATACCCTAGCCCGGCTGGTTGCGCGCGCGGGCTGTTTCGTGGTGGTCGCGGGTTCAATCCACCTGCTGCCCTTAAACGTTTTTATTATTTTTCTTTTTATTTTTCTTTTTCCAAAAACACCAAACGGACTCGGAAAATTCCATAAAAATACTCTAAAAATTCCTAAAAATATCTAGAATATTTCTAAACCATTTCTAAATAATTCTAAGGACTTTAAGTACTAAAAATGGAAATTTTGGGGCGTTACATTTAGCACGCAAGGTGCTCGAGAAAATGCCAAGGCATTTACAGATAAGAAAGAAAAGAAAGAAAAGCTATTTTATTTTTCTAAGGCCAGTACCCGGCGTCCAAGGGCGTCGTTAAAGAAATCCAGGTGTCCAATTCCAAGGTCTTGGCCCTGGTAGACCAAGGTCTGCTCTATTAGGATTGGTGGCTCGCTACCCCAACCTTTTAGGGAACGCGCATATGAGATGGTACATACGTCTTCAGTGGATCCAAGTGATTATTATTTTCAAGTATATGCTTTAGCAAAGTTTTCTAAAGTTTAAGAAAGTTTTCAAAAGTTAAAGAATAGCTAAAGTTTCAAGTTGAGCCAAGAAAAGTAAATGGAGGTTTATTATTGCTTGAGTATGCATGTTTTGAGTTATACATGTTCTTAGTTTCCTTTCAAGCATATTAGTATCTCATATGATTTTCATATTGTTCTAGAAGCATGTTTGCACATTTCGAGATTTTGTGAGCTAGATAGTACTTACTAAGCTTTTTGCTTACTAGATGCATTTCCTCTTATTGCAGATAATGGTAAAGGCAAGCAATTCTGAAGGAAGGCGACGAGGCGGTGCTGAGAAAAGTGTGTGTGGTGGCTGATTTTGGAGAGATCTTTGAGACGAGACAATTTAGTTATTTGAATTACAATGTTTTAGTTTATTCAATTTCAAGTTATTGCTTTATGGAGTTTAGCGAACATTTAAGCTTTGGATAGTTTTACATGCTCAATTTCTTAGAGTTAAGATTCCATGTCATTTCATTTAGCATACATATCCTTATAATTGCATTGGATGAGTAAAAGTGTGAGTAGTTGGAAATATTGATACTTTGTTGGAGAAATAGATGTTTGTGCCAAGATAGTATTAATTTCTCTTTGAATCAAGTTTTATTGCTTAAATATGTTTAGAAAAGTTGCATTCACATTTCATAATGCTTTAGCAAGGTTCTAGAACATGTATTTGGTGTTATGAATGCATAGGAGTCTAGATTTGAACAAACTCTATTGTTAAAGTTTATATAAACTCGAATAGCTCATTTTCTTCCGCCAAAGTCCTAATTTCAAGTTTATGGATTCATTTTGATTGGCTAAATTGTTTAGAAAACTGACATAGAGTATAGAAATGGTGTCATGATTCTATATGGCTCGAAAGTATAGGTTTGGTGGAGTTTTGAAGCAAGTGCCGAAACCTGTAAATTCAGAATTCAGGCCTATCAGTCGACTGATACAGTATCAGTCGACTGATACCCGAAGGTTGAGTTGGGTGAGGCAGGTTTCGATAAGTATCATTTTACGAGTTTTTGAGAAAGGAAGTGTGACATGGTATCATGCATGACTACTTAAGTTAGAATATCATTCTTAGATGAATTTAAAAAGAAAAAAAAAGATTTCCGCATTTCTATTAGTTGTGCATTAGAGTCGAGAAGCAGAGAAAAGTAACGATCCGTCTAAGGCAGAGAAGGCGGGTGGCTACATCTGAGAGGCGCAACCAAACCTTGATGGACATGGTTAGGTCAATGATGAATCATGCAACTCTTCCAAAATCCTTTTAGGGCTATGCACTTAAGACAGCTGTTTACTTGCTAAACAGAGTCCCGACCAAGGTAGTCTCTACTACTCCATATGAGATATGGAATAGTAAGAAACCCCACTTAACTCACCTTAAGATATGGGGTTGTCCTGCTTATGTGAAGCGGATTGTATCAGACAAATTGGATGCTAAGTCTGATAAATGTCTATTTATTGGATACCCTAAGGAAACGAAGGGTTACCAATTCTATCATCCCTTGGAACAAATGGTGTTTGTTTCAAGGCATGCTGTATTTCTGGAAAAAGAATTTCTTTTACAAGAAAACAGTGGGAGTGGCATTGAACTTGATGAAGTTCAAGAAACTCCAATATACATTACAGAGACACCTAGTCTAGACCCACAACCAATACCTCATAATGATGAGCTATCAGTTGAACCTAAGACTACACCACCTCTTCGTAGATCTGATAGGACACGCAATATTCCAGAGAGATATGGATTTCTCATAAGTGAATCAAACGACGATGAACCTATCAGTTATGAAGATGTTCTGAAAAATTCAGAAAGGGACAAATGGCTTGAAGCCATAGTCGGAAATGGATTCCATGTACGAAAATCAAGTATGGGACTTGGTTAACCCACCTGAAGGGATTAAACCCATAGGGTGCAAGTGGGTTTTCAAGAAGAAAACCGACATAGAAGGTAATGTTGTTACCTTTAAGGCTAGATTAGTGGCAAAGGGATATCGTCAAAAACAAGGAATTGATTATGACGAAACCTATTCGCCAGTAGCTATGCTTAAATCCATTCGGATGCTCCTAGCCATAGCAGCTCATTATGATTATGAGATTTGGCAAATGGATGTGAAAATAGCTTTCCTTAACAGAAACCTGCTTGAGGACGTATACATGATACAGCCTGAAGGTTTCACATCGGTTGATAAAACCAAGGTATGCAAGCTTCGACGATCCATATATGGACTGAAGCAAGCATCTAGGAGCTGGAACATCCGTTTTGATGAGACAATCAAAAAGTTTGATTTCTCACAAAATCCTGACGAACCTTGTGTGTACAAGAAGGTTAGTGGGAGTGCAGTCGTATTCCTAGTATTATATGTCGACGACATCTTACTTATAGGAAACGATATTTCAGTCTTACAGACAGTTAAAATTTGGTTATCCAAAACTTTCTCCATGAAAGACCTGGGAGAAGCAACCTATATCCTTGGGATTAGAATCTATAGAGATAGATCAAAACGGTTGCTTGGTCTTTCGCAGTCTACATATATAGACCGAGTGCTAAAAAGGTTTAGCATGTCGGAATCCAAGAAAGGTTACCTTCCCATTAGGCATGGGATCAATCTTTCAAAGTCTATGTGTCCGCGCACAGAAGATGAGAGGATTTGCATGAATAAGATTCCCTATGCATCCGCGATAGGATCTATCATGTATGCTATGTTATGTACTAGGCCTGATGTATCGTATGCTTTGAGCGTCACAAGCAGATACCAGTCGGATCCAGGAATGGATCACTGGGCGGCTGTTAAGACAATCCTTAAGTACTTAAGAAGAACTAAGGATGTGTTCCTAATATATGGAGAAGGAGATATGGTAATACGTGGGTATACAGATGCCAGTTTCCAGACAGATAAGGATGACTCCAAATCGCAGTCTGGATACATATTTACTTTGAATGGAGGCGCAATAAGTTGGAAAAGTTCCAAATAAGACACCGTAGCGGATTCCACCACGGAAGCGGAATATATCGCAGCTTCGGAAGCAGCAAAGGAAGCAGTCTGGATCAAGAAGTTCGTCGCTGAACTTGGCGTGGTTCCAACCATTGATGATGCAGTGCTGATTTACTGCGACAACAATGGAGCTATTGCACAAGCAAAGGAACCAAGGTCTCATCAGCGATCCAAACACGTGCTTCGCTGCTATCATCTGATCAGAGAGATTATAAGTAGGAATGACATACAAATTGAGAGAGTTCCCACTGAAAGGAATATAGCGGATCCTTTAACTAAGGCCTTGCCTCAAAGCAAGTTTGAGGGTCATGTTAGAGCCTGTGGTATTGGATACCGTAGCGATTGGCATTAGGCCAAGTGGGAGTTTGTTAGTGATATGAGAGAAGTGTCCTAAGGCAATCGCCTTATGATTGTAAACATTTATTTCAATAAATGATAATTCACTATTTGAGTATACATGTTTGCGTATTCGATTGAGATCTTAAACTCATCTACTGAATGTCCGCCATACAGTTCACAGCATAAGAGAATTTGTGATGGGATCACAACTAGTGATTATCTCTAAATGTGCAAATGTGAAGTGTTGGAAATATCCCTAGTCGATGAATTGATAAATACGGACATTATCAGTTCTGTTGAGACTAGCATGGGTTATTCTCTATTCAGCTGATTCTCACTGGCTGGTGACATTGGGATGTCCGGAGATAAACATGGATGCTAGTTAAGGGAACTAGTTCATTGGAGTGACTAGCTGTAAGACTTCATATGGGAATCTACATGTAGATATGTCAATGAAGATCTTACTGCGGCTTAAGTGCGATGTTCCTTTGACTTGCGGTGTTCAAGTCATCTTGGTCATGGAGACTTATACTTTGACATCATAAGCAAGCATCTCCAAGGAGGTGTGAACCCAGGATGATCGGGTATAAGTCGAAGTGCCCGAAGATGTTTGAACAGCCTATAAAGGATTCACCACTCCTTGCGAGGAGATGTATACCCAGGCCTATCGTCGGATTGTTACTCAAAGCCTCTGGCCAGAGCATATCATGTTTAGAGTGAGAGTCTCTAAAATACATGAGAGTAATTAGAAATCCAAAGGACGAGTAAGACATTACTTGGGCTAGGTGTGACGTAGTCAGCCTAGTGGGGACTGACACCATTGACCGTGTCCTGAACCAAGTGGGTATAAGGTGGTGAAGGAAATGGGGCACGATTCATTAGAGCTGCTGAAGGGTTTCAGAATAATTTCTTCTGAAGTCAAACCGTTGATCTTTCAATTAATTGGGGATCATGATGTACTACTAGGTGCCACTCATGATCGCTCTATAATTAGTTAATAATAGACGACCAACATAAATTGAAAGCCTATTTAGTCACACGCACTACGAGTAATCCGAGGGATTTAAAACGAGTTGAAAATTGGATTTTTCGATCAAGAGAAATAAGTCGAATCTGAGATAGTCAGAGGCGCGATGGAAGCTAAAAATGGCTAAGTCTTTTGAAGGCTTTTTGAGCGAATTAAATGAGTTTAATTCACGACGGTTCGGGTTGGTTTAGCCGACCAAAGAGGGTGCCAAAACCCCCTTTGGTGGTCGGCCACAATAAGAGGAGAAAACCAATTAATTTTGGTTTAATTAATAAGATAAATCCAGCCCGATTTATTTTATAAATTATGGATAAATAAATTTTTATAAAGAAATTTATATAAATAAATTTATAGAAATTTATTCTTTTATGGAAGATTAAAATAATCCATGAATTGGTTTATTTTAATTTTATAAAATCAATTATGAATTGATTTTTTCATAATAAGAAAGTTTATAAATTTCTTATAAAATTTATTCTATAATTTAAAGAGAAGAAGAATTTGTTTTATTATAAATTAGTTATAATAAAACTTGGTTTAAACGGAATAATTCATAAGAATTTATAGGATAAATTTCTTATGATAATTAATTAATTTTATTATAAAGTTAGTTATAATAAAATTTATAAGATAATTTATAGGATAAATTTCTTATGATAACTAATTTGTTTTATTATAAATTAGTTATAATAAAACTAGGCATAAACGGAATAAGCAATAAGAAAATTTATAAGATAAATTTCTTATAACTAATTCCGTTAATTCCGTTAATTCAGTATAGAGGGAGACTTAGCAAAGGAGTTGCTACTATATAAAGGAACCAAAGGCTAGCCCTTATTCCTAATTAAGAGATTAATTATTCTCTCCCTCTCTCTCTCTTAATCTCTCCTCTATTCTTCCTTCTCCTTCATTAGGGCCGGCGCCCTTCATTTATTTAGGGCCGGCTCCCTCTTGGTTGCTAGGGCCGGCGCACCCTATCAACACCAAGCAAGGTTGGCGTGAGCTAACAAGAAGAAGGAGAACCCGAACACGAAGAAGAAGAAGTGGATAGTGACTCCTCTCTTCCCGGAATTCGATTCCGTTACTTCGTTCGTTAGTTTTCCTAATTTTTCTCTTACCCTTCTAGTTGTGCCTTCCGAGAATCTAGTAGTTATCGTCGGCACAAAACTCGTGACTTTGCGAAGTCATCCCGAAGAGAACTCGGCGTGGACATGAATAGAGGCGAAGTTTCCAAGGGACGCTACGGTTGGATCTCGTCCCTTTCTTCGAGTTACGCGAGGTATAAAAGTAAATTAGTTTACTTTTCCGCAAACTTTTATTTTATGATTATGTCAACACACCATAAGATTGCATGCTAGATAC
Source organism: Boesenbergia rotunda (assembly GCA_024364735.1). NCBI lineage: Eukaryota > Viridiplantae > Streptophyta > Magnoliopsida > Zingiberales > Zingiberaceae > Boesenbergia > Boesenbergia rotunda. The sequence continues at coordinate 15,632 of JAGFNQ010008214.1, forward strand.
GAAGTTAAAATAATTTAGGAAATTATTTTATGCAAATTCTTCCGCTGCACGTAAAAATTTAAAATTTTACGAACTCGTATCCTTGTCGACATGCACCCGGTCCCAACAGGTGCAACACCCCTCGATAAATTTTTTTTTTCCCCGCACTACTAATCCAAGACCAAGTCTTGGGATATTTTCTTTTTTTCTCTATTTATTTCAGATAAATGGCCATGCAAGAAGGATTCAACATAGCCAGACCACCGCTTTTCAGTGGAGAGGACTTCTCCTACTGGAAAAGTCGGATGGAGGTCCACCTGAAAACACAGGTGGACATGTGGATAATCATCCAGTCGGGACTGGAGATTCCAAAGAATGCTGAAGGAGTGCCACAGTCATACACTGAATGGGATACTGCTCTGAAAAGAAAAATAGAAGCAGATGCCAAAGCAATCCAGACCCTTCAATGCGGCCTGACCAAGGAAGAGCTGAATCGGGTAGGACCTTTCAACAGTGCCAAGGAGCTGTGGGGTAAGCTGATCGAGCTGCATGAAGGAACTTCAGATACTAGAATCAGCAAGATAGATCTCCTCCTGAACAAGCTGTGCACGATCAAGATGAACGACAATGAAACAACAGCCCAGCTCTATGCCAGAATTCAGGAATTAATGAACGGACTACACACAATCAGTCACAAGGTAGAAAACCGTGACCTGATAAGATACGCTCTCAACGCTTTCCCGAGAAATACCTTGTGGGCATCTATGGTAGATGCATTCAAGGTCTCAAGGGACCTTTCAAAAATTAAGTTAGATGAACTATTTTCTGAATTAGAATTGCATGAGTAGACTAACTGCAATCTGGCCGAGAAAGGGATCGCTTTTGTTGCAGGTAAAGCTGGAAAGACAACCAAGAAGAAGCCTCACCTGCACCCGAGTCTGATTCAGACTCGGACTCAGAAGACAGCAAGGGAAATCGACCGAAGCTGGTTCGGATAGCCCGAGACTACTACAAAGAACTAAAGAACCAGACAAACAGAAGGAAAGCCAGCCGAAGAAAGGAAGAACCAGCTGAACCCTCAAATGAACTAACTATTGAACCAACTTCTGAGTCAATTGAACCCAATATTGAACCAAATCGACCAGTCGGACCTGAGGCTGAACCAAGTTCTAGAAAAACCAAGAAACCAGCTGAACCCTCAAATGACAAGAACAAGCCAAATGTGACCTGCTACGAGTGCAAGAAGAAGGGTCACTACAAGACAGAGTGTCCTAACCTAAAGGAGACCAAGAAGACAAGAAAGAAGAAAGTACTAATGCTTCGGAAGCACACTGGGGAGGGCGGCCCCGTGCTCCCGGGCACCCCCGGATGCTTAGGGTGCCCTGGGTCCAAGGCAACGAAGTGGATAAAGTTTGAGCCAGCGAAAAGCCAGCAGACTAAGTCAACCGGGACACCCCTGCTTCCCGGGCGCCCCCGTCAAGGCTCGATCCCGAATTTAGAGGGATTAGAGTTGACCAAGAGAGTTACGTATCAGAGGACACGTGGAGGATGCCCCCAACGTGTCCTCTGATCCATAACTCTCTTGGTCAGCTCTACTCCCTCCAAAATCGGAATCGAGCCTTGATGGGGGCGCCTGGGAAGCAGGGGGCACCCCGGTTGACTCAGTCTGCTGGCTTCTCGTTGGCTCAAACTTTATCCACTTCGTTGGCTTGGACCTGTTGGGACCGGGTGCATGTCAACAAGGATACGGGTTCGTAAAATTTTAAATTTTTACGTGCAGCGGAAGAATTAGCATAAAATAATTTCTTAAATTATTTTAACCTCGTATCTAGCATGCAACCTTATGGTGTGTGGACATAATCATAAATTAAAACTTTGCGGAAAAGTAAACTAATTTACCAAGTACCTCGCGTAACTCGAAGTAAGGGACGAGATCCAACCGTAGCGTCCCTTGGAAGCTTCGCCTCTATTCGCGTCCACGTCGAGTTCTCTTCGGGATGACTTCGCAAAGTCACGAGTTTTGTGCCGACGAGAACTACTAGATTCTCGGAAGGCACAACTAGAAGAACAAGAGAAAAGATAGGAAACTAACCACCAAAGTAACGGAATCGAAATTCCGGGAAGAGAGGAGTTGTGATCCGCTTCTTCTTATACTTGGTTGGCTTCTCCTTCTTCTTGATAGCTCACGGCAACCACCCTAGGGTGTGCTAGGTGCGCCATCCCTAGGTGGTAGGAAGGGGCGCCGGCCCTAATCCTCTTAAGGGGCGCCGGCCCTAATGAGGAAGAGAGAAAGGGAAGAGAAGAATAGAGAGAGAGGGAGAGGTTAGCTCTATTTCAACTAGTTCGGATTAAAGGCTTCCCTTTGGTTCCTTATATAGTTGCTTCTCCCTTGCCAAGTCTCCTCTTAACAGAATTAACGGAATTAACGGAATTAGTTATCATAAGAAATTTATCCTATAAATTCTCTTATGAATTATTCCGTTTAAACCAAGTTTTATTATAACTAACTTTATAATAAAAACTAATTAGTTATCATAAGAAATTTATCCTATAAATTCTCTTATGAATTATTCCGTTTAAACCAAGTTTTATTATAACTAACTTTATAATAAAACTAATTAGTTATCATAAGAAATTTATCCTATAAATTCTCTTATGAATTACCAAGTTTTATTATAACTAACTTTATAATAAAACTAATTAATCTCTCCTTTTATTATGGAATAAATTTTATAAGAAATTTATAAACATTCTTATTTTGGAAAAATCAATTCATAATTGATTTTATAAAATTAAAATAAACCAATTCAAGGATTATTTTAACTTCCATAAAAAGGAATAAATTTCTATAAATTTATTTATATAAATTTCTTTATACAAATTTATTTATCCATAATTTATAAAATAAATCGCGCTAGATCTATTTTATTAATTAAACCAAATAAAATGGTTTTCTCCCTTTAATGTGGCCGGCCAAACCAAAGAGGGTGGGCACCCTCTTTGGCCGGCCACTTCAAGCCCCACCAATCGCGAATTAAACTCATTTAATTCACTCATTAAGCCTTCAAAAGACTTAGCCATTTTTAGCTTCCATTGCGCCTCTGATTAACTCAGATTCGACTTATTTATCTTGATTGGAAAATCCAATTTTCAACTCATTTTAAATCCCTCGGATTACTCGTAGTGCGTGTGACTAAATAGGCTTTCGTTTTATGTTGGCCATCTATAATCAACTAATTATAGAACGATCATGAGTGGCACCTAGTAGTACATCATGATCCCCAATTAATCGAAAGATCAACGGTTTGATCTCAGAAGAAATTATTCTGAAACCCTTCAGCAGCTCTAATGAATCGTGCCTCATTCCCTTCACCATCTTATACCCACTTGGTTCAGGACACGATTTATTTGTGTCAGTCCCCACTAGGCTGACTACGTCACACCTAGCCCAAGTAATGTCTTTCTCGTCCTTTGGATTTCTAATTACTCTCATGTATTTTAGAGATTTGCACTCCAAACATGATATACTCTGGCCAGAGGATTTGAGTAACAATCCGACGATAGGCCTGGGTATACATCTCCTCGCAAGGAGTGGTGAATCATTTGTAGGCTGTTCAAACATCTTCGGGCACTTCGGCTTATACCCAATCATCCTTGGTCCACACCTCCTTGGAGATGCTTGCTTAAGATGTTAAAGTATAAGTCTCCATGACCAAGATGACTTGAACACCGCAAGTCAAAGGAACATCGCACTTAAGCCGCAGTAAGAACTTCATTGACATTTCTATAGATAGATTCCATATGAAGTCTTACAGCTAGTCACTCCAATTAACTAGTTCCCTTAACTAGCATCCATGTTTATCTCCGGACATCCCAATTGTAACGACCCGGAAAATTCTTTTAATATTTTCTTAAAATATTGAGCATGTCTAGATAATTTTCCATGGGGCCCAGAAATAATTATGTAAAATTGGGCCTAGAAATCCATGTTTTCTCATTTAAATTGAGAAAAACTAGGTACTAATGAGCTTTAAATGGGCTCCAAAAATGGGTATTAATTAGGTAAAATTAATATAAATTAGGTAAAATTAATATAAATATAAAAGAATTTTATTTAGTAATATTGGCATAATTATGGGTGATTTTAGGGGGATTTTCGGAATTTAGGAAATAAAAATAATAAAATAAATGAAATGAAAATAAAATAAAAATAAAGGTGCATGAGCCAAGGATTGAACCTTAGACCTCTTGTACAACCATGTAACCCTTAACCTGTAGCGGCCCCGCCTCTATGGTCCCCGCAGGCAACCCTCTAGGCCGGCGACGCTACGGTCTTCCCACCCCTGGCAGTGGGTTTTTGCCTTCCCTAGGATTCGAACCCTTGACCTCCAGGACAAGTACAATAGTTCCTGAATCCTAGTACCAATTGAGCTACAGCTCAATTGGTACTAGGATTCAGGAACTATTGTACTTGTCCTGGAGGTCAAGGGTTCGAATCCTAGGGAAGGCAAAAACCCACTGCCAGGGGTGGGAAGACCGTAGGGTCGCCGGCCTAGAGGGTTGCCTGCGGGGACCATAGAGGCGGGGCCGCTACATAAAAAGGCGCAAATAAATTGTCACGCCCCGAGACTCAGGAGCCGCTGATCCAATATAAAATCGGACAGCACCTCCCCTGTCCGGCGGACAATTTACACACACACAATATATAACAATCCACGCAGTTTAAATATTTGCACAACCACGCAGTTTATAGGGCCTCAGGCCTCAGATATAAGCAGAAACAACAGTTATATGATTATAACTATCGAAAAACTAAATCCGAACTCACCTGAGCTGCCAGGGGGCAGGAACAAAACCAAAACCAATCGAAGTCCAACATAGGACTCAAAAGTACAATGCCATCAAATAAAACGTGCATACATGTTTAAAAAAACCTAATAGCGGAAGCATAGTAAATACTACAGGGTCCATAAATGAAACAACGGAAAACCCAAAATCAAAAAGAGCTCCTCTGGAGCTGGGGACTGGCGGCTCGGGATCTCCTCGCAGACATCAACCTGAAATAAACATATATGGCAACGGGGTGAGTCCATAGCTCAGCGAATACCCAAAGATATGCATAGGAGGTTATACTAACAATAAGAGTTCAGCTACTACAGTCTGATAGCAACAGTAGGGAAAGACTAGTACTGAACATACCGAAGTAGATACATACCTGAATCCATCTAACCTGTATAGAGGGTAAGAAATACCAAAGGAAAACCAATAGACATAAAAACTCAGATAACAAGTCTCCAGAATATGCAATGTCAAACAAGTGCAAGAATCAAGTGCAGCAAACAATGCACGATGCAAAAGATGCACATGGTGCAATGACATGTGTCACCCCTGACACCAGACAGATCAACGTACACCTGTCATAGGGACGTCTGAACGGGTAGGGCTATGACAACTGTACACCCTGCCATCACTGCTCCTGAGTGACCGGGTGGACAGGATGCTGGTGGAGACTCCGCTCCGACCCCAAGCAATGGGGGAGTCAAGCTCTCATCTCCTCGTGGCTCAGTACGAGAAGGGATCCCTGGCTGCTACCACGCCCGCGCTCACCCTCCAAATAGTGGCCGAACGGAGCAATACAGGGCAAATGCACACATCTACGGTATCCACTAACCCATGAGTGGCCGTGTGTGCCCGTCATGTACCGGAAGACGATTAGGCTCAACCACAAGGGAGTCGCTGATCGCCGGCATGCAATAGTGCAAGGATGGTGTATGATAGATACACATACCTCCCTCCCAAGTCCTCAGTATGCTAAGTCTCAGTCTGAAATCCTATAACAGGTAATACAGGTATCCTACAAAGTATACTAAACTGAAATACAGATCCCTCAAGGTCAAATGCAAGAGATACCCTACGATATCTAGGCATACATGTAGAGATGACAATACTAGAGACTGTATGGAACTAACAGCATAATAACTCAAGGATAAACAACAAGTATCCAAAATTGACCTAATAAACAGGGGTAAACCACAATATCCAGATCAAACATAATAACCAGGGATAGCGTAGGATCTTACTGCTATCTATAACATTCTATGCATAACAAAATGACAATATCAAGATAGATAAGTCAAAGGGTACCCGCCTCCGAATAGGTGAAGTCCGTATCAACGAGACATAACCACCCGTCAATATAAACAGCAATAAATCCAATCAAGCTCCTGTATCAAGGATGTAATTAATTAGCTATTATACAAATAACAACTAGCTAATTAATCCCTAATCCGTTTTAGGGTTACCCTAATCCAGCCCTTTTCATTTAATTCCCTTTAATTAAGATTACGTTCTTAATTAATTAGGATCATTCTAATTATCTTGCTGCATTTAATTATCCATAATTAAATGACTAGCCCTTAATTATCCCAAGTTAAACCCAAATTATATGTCTACCCACCGTAGGATCAATTTCAAATGAACCATTCAATCATTACCCCAAAAAGGTACTCATAGCCAATCCCAAAAGCAAAACTTCACTGCTATCTCATTTCGAAATCCAAACGAGAAAGCTGCCAAACCTCCATTCGGATCGCATCATATTTCGACCTTAATCTATGCTATTCCTTCCTTTGTAATGGTCTAAATCCATCTAACCACAAATTAAGACCTAACAGGGATCTAAACATCTCGGATCCCACACAAATTCAACAAAACCATAGATCCTCCCCTCAAGCAACTCACCGTAACATAATGTAAACCCAAAGATCCCAATTCAACATGGACAAATGCTCATGGTGCTCCTCTTGGAGCCCAAAGCCCCATTCACACTTCAAGCTACTCATGGCAGATCAAACAAAATCCCAAACTCATCACCAATCCATCTACACTGATCCATAAATAACTCCACATTTAGAACCATGAATCAACAAAGGAACACCTACAACAGAACCTATTAATTACAAGAACTCCACAACAAGATTCATTCCAATACATATCAGATTCTAAATCTACAATTAAACATGGAACATCATCCAATTCATTAACAACTCCATAACCAAGTCATAGTGGCTAGAGGAAGCATTTACCTGATATGTGGCCGATCACTGCAAGCTCCAACTGCCGAAACACACCGCAAGTAGAGGATGAGGGGAAATGGAACCCGATCTCCAATTTCAATATCCTAGATCAGATCTAACACATTCCAAAGCCTAGCCTGGGAAGGTTCACATCACAGCTTTAATCCCAATCCAAATTAGAACAGAATCCAATAGAACTTGGATTTAAATCTGATCAAGAGCTCACCTTAAGTTGGTCTCCCCTCTACTGCGCAGGATTTGATGAACTTGCGCAAGCGTGGAACTCACTAAAAGGAGGCAGAAATTCCAACAACCCAACCAAAGTTCGAATCTCAGTTTCTCAACAACGAGAAAAACAAACAGCAAAACCATAATTGGAATCCCTTACCTCAAATTTGGTAGTAAAAATTTCCAAAATCCCCAGCTCTGATCCACTTGCTCGAAGCACACAACAACCAGAACTGTGGTCTGCCCTTGAAGCTCGACAAAAGGGCTTCGCTGGAGATTAGAGAGGCTGCGCGTGGCTGGAGATGCAAGATAAAGAGTCGCCGTCTCTGGAAGATCACCTAGCTCCTACGGCGCTGACCAAAAAGGGATGAATCCATGATCAGTGCTCAAGAATCGGTAACCTCGCACGAACCAGCTTGGCGGAGGAGATGGAAAAAGGCTGTGACAGGGAATCGAAGGATCGCCGGAGTTGAAGTCGGCGATGGAGAAAGCGAAGGAGACGCTTTCGGTGTTCGGCGGATTAGGGCAGGGGCGGTCGTCGACTGCGTGCGCGTGAAATGAGCGTACTCGCCGAACCAAGGGATTAGGTCAAAGTATTTAAGAGAGGGACATTTTACATTTTAGTCCAACTCATTTCCTTCTAATTGCAAGATCATCCCTAGTTTTAAACCTAATTACCTTTTTGTCCTTGTAAACTATTCGTTTTAATCCCTTTAACACTTTAAATTTCGTCCAAGAGTCCAGAACAAGCTAGGAACTTTCCGAAAAATTTTCCAGAGTGGAATAAACGTGTCGGATTTTACATAACCAACTCACCTAGCAAGGGATTTCTATGAGAAAATGAAGTGGATATAAGTTAAGATTAAGAAGAAGATGAAGAGTCATGGAGAGACTCTTCATTTACCTCTTTAATGGATGATAAATAGGGGGGTTTGGGAGTTTTATTCTCTCTTCTTTCAATTGCATTTCCTCCTCTCTTCCTCCCTCATTCTAGCCGACCACTCCTAGAGGGTTTTCCCCTTGGAAAAGCTTCCACCAAGGTTCCATCTCCTAGATCTAAAGTCTCTACAAGAGTACAAGGGCAAGGAGGGATCAAGGGTCAAGAGTTCTACAAGTTCTTTCTCTTTTAAGGTCTAAAAATCAAGAAATCCCAATGTAAGACTCCCTCACATGTGGTATATTAGTTCTTTATGATTTTCTATGATTTTTAACATATTATAAAGGTTGGTTTTGGATTTGATGTTGAAAGGAAAGAAAAATCAAGAATCTTAGGTTTATGAATTTCGGACACAGGGATTTTAAGGTCTATAATTATGCCAAAAAACTTTATAATGTTATTTAATGTTCCCTTATGATGTTTAGAGGTTATGTATAATTTTTGGGAATTTTTGGAGTACCCTAAGACACCTTAAGGTTTCGGCCAACATGAAAGGAATAGAATCAACACCCTAGAAACCTTATGGGTTTCGGCCACCATGTTTTAGGGTCCATAATGATGCTAAAAATCTGTATAATGTTATTTAATATTCCCTTATGATGTTTAGAGGTTAAGTGTAATTTTTGGGAATTTTTGGAGTACCCTAAGACACCCTAGGATTTCGGCCAACATGAAAGAAATGAAATCAACACCCTAGAAACCCTATGGGTTTCGGCCACCATGTTTTAGGGTCCATAATGATGCTAAAAATCTGTATAATGTTATTTAATGTTCCCTTATGATGTTTATAGGTTAAGTATAATTTTTGGGAATTTTTGGGGTACCCTAGGATACCCTAGGGTTTCGGCCAACATGAAGGACCCATGTGTAGGGTTGGGTTTAAGACCTCAAGCATATGTTTTATGTTTTATCATGATATAAGAGAGATGGAGGGTGGTTATGTGAATGTTTCACATGGCCTAGAGACCTTATAGGTTTCGGCCAAGAACCCTAATAGGGTGGGAAGTTAGGGCTTATTTCAAGTAAGGGTCCCAATGGCCCTATGGTAAGGTATGGTTGGTGTTAAGCAATTGATTTGGGGTTTTATTGGAAATTTTTCCATGCCCCCATGGCCTTGAAGTTTCGGCCAAGAGCAAGAGTTGGGGTCAAAGGATTAGGGTTGGCCTTAAGTATGGGATTAAATGTTCCCTATGGCCTAGTATGTATGTATGGGATGTTAGTTGGGAGGTTATGTGAAGTTTCATGGACCTAGGGTTCCTTGGGGACTTTCGGCCAAGGACATAACCTAGGGCTAGGGTTGGGTTAAATCTCCAAAGATGCTTAGTAAGATGGAAGAAGTTCTATGTTAACTAAACCCTTAGTTTGTATGTCATGAATTATATGTTAAGTCATAGATGTTTAGACATGTGCCATGATTTGTGAATAATATGTAAGTATGCCATGTCTTATGAATGATATGCCATGTTTATGAATGATATGCCATGTTTATGAAGGATATGCCATGTTTTATGAATAAGATGTAAGTATGCCATGTCTTATGAATGAGGTTAAAGTACATGCCTTTAGGGCATAATGATGATGTTAAGTATGATGAATGAATGATGATGAATGACAAGTATGATGAATGAATGATGATGAATGACAAGTATGATGAATGAATGATGATGAATGGAAAGCATGTGAAAGCATTATATTTTATTTTATGGGCTTGTACCGGACCTAAGTATGATCCATGGTTCTGGACTACCGATGATGCTGTCCACGGTTCGGGACTACCGATGATGCTGTCCTTACGGTTCGGGACTACCGATGAAGCTGTCCTTACCCTAGTAGGTCGAGATTAGCTACCTCATATTTACTTAGGGATGCGCGCATATGATGAATGAATGTGGTACAAGCCAGGGCCCAATGAATGTTATGATATTTTAAAAGCATGTTTTTAAAGATTAAGCATCTATATATATATATATATGCAATTACCACATGCATCCATCCATGTTATGCATTATATTTATGATAAGAATATTATGCAAACTAAGTTTATGCAAGGTATGTTTATGCAAATGATTTTGTTTATGTTTCGTGTTAATATATGATGCCATGATTTGATTGTGTTCATGCTAGTCTAGAATGCCATGATTTACTTATGTTCATGCTAGTTTAGGATGCCATGATTTATTTATGTACATGCTAGTTTAGGATGCCATGATTTATTTATGTTCATGTTAGTTTAGGATGCCATGATTTAACTAGTTTTATGTTAAGTTAGAATGCCATGATTTATTTATGTTCATGCTAGTTTAGGATGCCATGATTTAATTATATTTATGCTAAGTTAGAATGCCATGATTTTAATTATGTCCATAATAATTCATGATGCCATGATTTAATTATGTTAAGCTGAGTTAGGATGCCATGATTTTATTTAGGTTCATGCTATGCTAAGAATGTTTAAGAGATTATATGTATTATGTCTATGTTTACGCCAAGCACTATGCCATGCTATGAATGTTTACGATGTTTATGTCTATGCCAAGTATCGTGTCATGCCATGAATGTTCTTATGGATATGTTTATGCCATGCTATGAATGTGATGAAGTTATGCTTATGTCATGACGAAGGTGTGCTAAGTGATGAAAAGGCTTATGTTCTAAGTAAATCACTAAGTATGCTAATGTCTTATATGCTCATGATTGAATGATGAATGGTTTTAGTGAGTAGGAAAGAGTCTTACTAAGCCTGTGTGCTTATAGTCTTGTTTTCTTATACCGCAGATCATGCAAAGGGACAGTAAGGAAGCAGCAGGAGGGCATCAAAGAATGTGTGTGATAGTGACTTGGCCAAGGAGCGATATGGTTGCTCGTTTTATGATAGAACTTTACCTTTACTATTAGGTGCTTGAGTATGACTCTATGACATGATGCTACGAATGACATGATGCTAAGTATGATATGATGCTACGTATAAAGTTACTATGCTAAGTTCCTATGTTATGATTCTAGAAATGGTAGTAAGTGCATGTAGGAGTAAGTTAAAGGTTTCCGCTGCATTATGATGTCTACATGCCCTAGGTATGTTAACGTAACGTCGCTTTAAAAAAAAAAAAGCGGGCGTTACACCAATGTCACCAGCCAGTGAGAATCAGCTAATTAGAGAAATAACCCATGCTAGTCTCAACAGAATTGATAGTGTTCGTATTTATCAATTCATCGACTAGGGATATTTTCAATACTTCACATTTGCACATTTAGAGATAATCACTAGTTGTGATCCCATCACAAATTCTCTTATGCTGTGAGTTGTATTGCGGACATTCAGTAGATGAGTTTAAGATCCCAATCAAATACACAAGCATGTATACTCAAATAGTGAATTATCATTTATTAAAATAAATATTTTACAATCATAAGGCGATTGCCTTAGGACACATCTCTCATACACTAACAGGACCCAGGGCGCCCTAAGCATCGGGGGCGCCCGGGAGCACGGGGGCGCCCGGGAGCACAGGGGCGCCCGGGAGCACGGGGGGCCCTCCCTAGTGTCTTCCGAAGCATTACTTGCTTAGCTTGTTTTGCCTTCACCTTGGGGGCGCCCGGGACCTCCGGGGCGCCCTGCCCAACTGCTGCCCCTCTCCTTTGGGGCGTTCTGAGTTGCAGAAACTAGTTCCTTCGGTCCTACATCCAGGGTTAGTACCAAACATGACAAAACAAGCATGTTAGTAAGTTTTACAGCCGTAGCTATCTTGGTTCTGACTTTGGGTCTCCAAAATGGAGCCCTAGGTCAAACCGATGCCTACTGTTCCCTCGATAGGGAACGCGTCCACACCTACTCCTCTCAGGAGAATTTACCTGTTGCCAACCGGCTCCTCCGGTTGGACTTTTGCCCAGCAGTCCTTCGCCAGGTGCCCAGTAGTCCTTCGCCAGGTCTTCGTTTCCAAGCAGTCCTTTGCCTGGTGCCTAGCTGTCCTTCGCTAGGGCTTCAGCTCCAAACAGTCCTTCGCCTGGTGCCTAGCAGTCCTTCGCTAGGTCTTCGATTCCTAGCAGCCCTTCGCTAGGTGCCCAACAGTCCTTCGCTGGGTCTTAGGGTTTCGATGCCTAGCTGTCCTTCGCAAGGTGCCTAGCAGTCCTTCGCTAGGACTTCAATCTGCACACTCAAGTAGCATGTTAGATAAACATAGCATCTTATCTTTTGAATCCTTTGTCTTTATCAAAACCCAGGTTCGACTTGGGTGCTGTCTTCACCAACAGTATCAGAGCGGGGAAGCTCAAAGTTGGTGCAATCACCAATTTGAGAGTTTTTTAAGATTTTTACGAAATAATTTTTTTTAATCGAATTTTTATCGTTAATCGAGGTTGGTGCAACACCACTCGATAAAATTTTTTCATCTTCTTCTTCCCGTACTACTAATCCAAGACCAAGTCTTGGGACATTTTTTTCTTTTCTCTCTCTCTTTTTAGTAAAATTCTAAATGGTCATGCAAGAAGGCTTCAGTACCGCCAGACCACCACTCTTCAGTGGGGACGAGTTCTCCTACTAGAAGATCGGATGGAGGTCCACCTGAAAACTCAGGTGGACATGTGGATAATAATCCAGTCTGGTTTGGAGATCCCTAAAAACTCTGACGGAATACCACAATCCTACAACGAATGGGATACCGCCCTAAAAAGGAAAATTGAAGCTGATGCTATAGCAACCCAAACACTCTAATGCGGCTTAACCAAAGAAGAGCTGAACCGGGTGGGTTCGTTCAACAGTGCTAAGGAACTCTGGGGTAAGCTAATTGAGTTGCACGAAGGAACCTCCGACACCCGAATCAGCAAGAGAGACCTACTGCTAAACAAGCTGTATACAATCAAGATGAATGACAGCGAATCTGCAGCTCAGCTCCACGCCAGAATTCAGGAGCTGATGAACGGTCTACACACAATCGGTCACAAGGTAGAAAACCGTGACCTGATCAGGTATGCTCTTAACGCCTTCCCGAGAAACACATTGTGGGCATCTGTGGTAGATGCGTACAATGTTTCAAGAGATTTATCTAAAATTAAACTAGATGATGTTGGTGCAAGTTGCATAATGATATTCTCCTTTAAGTGTTTTAATGTTTGACAATAGACTTAAGTCAGTGATACATTGAACAATGGAAGGGGAGTTAAGAGAGGAGTAACCAAAGTGAAGAAAAGTCCTAGTTAACCTAGGCACTAAGACCTAGTGAGTGAAGCTGGGCACTAAGACCTGGTGAGTGAAGTTGGGCACTAAGTCCTGGCAAAAGGTGGGGCACCGAAGACCTGCTCAGAAGGTGGGCACTAAGTCCTGGTCGAGGACTGGGCAAGAAGACCTGGCCAAGGGTTGGGCACAGAAGTCCTGGTCGAGGACTGGGCAAGAAGACCTGGCCGAGGGTTGGGCACCGAAGTCCTGGACTTAGGGTTTGGGCACGAAGTCTTGGTCCGAGGGACTGAGCAACTTAGCTGAGCGATGACTAAGGCCAGGAGTAGAGACGGGTCAGGGTTTGAGCGTCTCGAGGTCCGGAAGTATCGGAAGCTAAGCAAAAGTCCATCCGAAGGACTGGGTGGCAACCATCTCCTGAGAGGAGTAGGTGAAAGGCGCGTTCTCGGGGGTGGAAACTTGCATCGGTTCGACCTAGGGTTTCATGCAAATCCGAAGTCAGAACCAAGTCCTTAAGGTTAAGAATGGATGTATATGTGCTTTGTGTTTGTGTATCTTGCAGGTACCAAGATTGGAAGAAAAAGCAAGAAGAAACTAGGCTGGAGGCTTTGAAGCCAGGCGCCCCCACTGATGGGGGCGCCCCCACTGATGGGGGCGCCCCATGCATCCAGGGCGCCCCCAATGAAGGGGGCGCCCAAGCTAAAGAAGAAAAAAAATAGTCTCGTGTGGTAAGCATAATAGGCTTCAAGCAGGGCGCCCAGGATGTTGGGGGCGCCCAAGTTGAAAGCTGTATTTGCTGTTTCGAGTTTGAAACACAGATAAGCCTTCACGCGGGCGCCCGGGAGGTCCCGGGCACCCTGGTCAAAGATTTTATCAGCTGCGGCGAGGTCAGCGCGGGGATAAGGTTTGAACGAGTTAATAGGGGCGGCCCCGACATCCAGGGCGCCCCTAGAAGCACTATAAAAGGGGCTTCGGCCCCTCTGCTTCAGAGACAACTGCTAAGAGTGATTCTGATCATTCTAACCTATGACAACGCACTAAAGACGAGGCTCTACGACCGGGAGGCTCCAGGAGGAATTGCGCGGCACTTCGGAGGTCCAAATCGGCCGAGTTTCAAACCCTAGTTGTTCGGTTTGTATTTAATATTCTGTACTTAATTGTCTATATTTGTTCTTGTAATAATCAACTATAAGACGGGTTTTCTCCTCCTCCAGAAATTCCGGAAAGGAGACCAATAGTGGACTCACGCCGAGTACATAGGCCTTGGACGTACTGACCCAGGAGCGTCGGGAACCAAGTAAATAAATCCCGCGTGTCCTTTGTATTGCTTTAGTCTTTCTGTTTATTTTCCGCTGCACTAACGCTTTGAGTAGATCGAAAGTTTTACGAAGGTTTTATGACAAGATTTACACGGTCGATATTCACCCCCCCTCTATCGACGGCACCGGTCCTACAATTGGTATCAGAGCAGACCGCTCTTCATCGGACTAACCGCTGACGGAGCAACGACGCCAGGAGTTGAGGGGGAGCCCAAGGGTGAATTAGGTACATATTTTTAAATGTCAAATTTTAAATTCCATGTTATATGCTTCACGTGTAGGGAGAGAGGGCACTATAAAAATCAATGCCCTACTCGTAAGACTCGGTCTACACCATCGGGGGCAAAGGAGACACCAGCGCCAGGAGTCCGAAGGGAGACAAATCACATTAGATGCTTCAAATGCGAGAAATTCAGACACTACAAAAATAAATGTCCGGCAAAGGTACGTAAGATTTATGTTCCGAAAATTTTCAAATCTCCTGCACTTTCTTATGTAAATTGTTTAGATAATGTTACTGAAAAATTAAATTGTGTAAGTAGGCAAATCAATATTTTCAATGATCAATTAGGAAATGTAAATAATGTTAAAATATCAGAAATTAACTGTTTAATTTTTAATGTCAATTCAAAAATTACTGAAATTAATTCTAAAATTAGATCAGATAATGTTAAAATTCTTGATGATAATTTCGAAATTAATCTTAATTTTAACTCAAATAATTCTAAATTAAAATCTGAAAATCTCTTAGATAATTATGAATTCAAATTTGAAAACCCTTTGTATAAACCTGAACCCAAATTTGAAAATCCTTTAGATAGTTATGAATTCAAATTTGAAAAATTCTGAGGTTAATAAGGATAATTCTGAGGATAGTTCTGAGGATAAATCTAAGGATAATTCTGAGGATAATAAGGATAATTCTGAAGATAGTGGAGATGATATCTCTTTAGATAATAATTTAATTATTCCCTTAGATAATCCTGAAAAATTAACTACTGGCCCACTTTACTCCACCTACATTGAGGATATTGAAAGATCTAATCTTGAGGAGGAGATAGAATTTTCTAAGATAAAGACCATAGTTAATGAAAATCACAAATGTTCAAATAAATCAGAATTACTAGAAAAACTTGAAAAGAAAAATAAGAATGAGTCAGAAATTTTCGAAATAATAAAAATTATGAACTTAGACACACAATTGTTAATTAATCATTTCAAGCTAAATTATTCAGGTTTTACTTAATTAAATCAATTCAAATTAAATATTAATTAAATCTTAATTCAACTAAATCAATTCAAATTAAATATTAATTAAATCTTAATTCAACTAAATTAATTCGAATTAAATCTTAATTAAATCTTAATTCAATTAAATTAATTCAAATTGAATCTTAATTGAATCTTAATTCAATTAAATTAATTCAAATTAAATCATAATTAAATCTTAATTTAATTAAATTAATTCAAATTAATTCAATTAAATTAATTAAAATTAATTCAATTAAATTAATTCAAATTAATTCAATTAAATTAATTCAAATTAATTCAATTAAATTAATTCAAATTAAATCCTAATTAAATTAATTCAAATTAAATCCTAATTAAATTCAAATTAAATCCTAATTAAATTAAATTTAAATTAAATCTTAATTCAATTCAATTAAATATAAATTAATTAAAACTTAATTCAATTCAATTCAATCTAAATTAATTCAAACCTAAATTAAATTAAATTAAATCTAAATTAATTCAAACCTAAATTAAATTCAATTAAATGTAAATTAATTCAAATCTAAATTAAATTCAATTAAATCTAAATTAATACAAACTTAAATTAATTTTAATTAATTCAAACTTAAATTAATTCAATTAAATTCAAATTAATTTAAAGCATCTTCAATCAAGGCATAAACCTAAGCATCCCAACCCAATTTAGGTTATCAATCAAAGTACCCTAATTTGCTTGTGAGATGTTGGCTTCTAGATCTATAGGAGCATGCAATTCTAGGTTTAAGTCCTAAACTAAGTCCATTGCATAGAAAAACTCTAGTTTTAAAGGGGTAATTTTTAAAAAATAACTAAGTCGGAAAATCATTTAAAAATCAAAACTTAGTTGAAAAATATGATTAAAAATGATTTTTATTAAAACAATATGAATTTTGTTTGAAAAGTTAAAGAAAAAATAGTCCTATTCTACTAAGCACATTCCTAATGATAAACAAAGAGTGCATAAGTCTTAAAGTAGATGATCAAGTCAATTTTTACAAACAAGGAAAGTTAGAAAGCAAATTCCTAGTACATTATCTAAGAAGACGAGCCTGAATGCCAAGAGGGGCCAGGGTACTGATAACCACCATTTTGTTGATTATTTTAGGCTCTAAAATTCATGTTTGATCCATATTTTATATGATTAAGTTTGCAATTGTATTAGGTTTCAAGTATTTCCTCTATTTTGGCTTTATCTTTGTATATTTGGGATATTTTTGGCACTAAATTTGAATATCATTTTGTAGGCTTCAAATGATCGTGGACCTAGATCAAATCGGGTCAGACTTGAGTCGGCATTGGATTCAGATCAAAAGGATCAAGCATCGGATTAATAAGAGCCGTCCATTCCAGAGAACGGCTAGATCTGAGCCATTGGTCAACTTCTGGTGAACCCAAGTTCAAGATAGAGTCAATCATGATCATAGATCAAGATCTGAAAATTTCAGCCAAATCAGAAGTAATCTGACCGTTAGATCAAGCTCAAGATGTTCTAGGCTATCCATTCAAGATAAGGGAAGATCTGGACCATCCGCCACTGATCTGGTTAATCCGAGTCGGGGACAGGTAGATCAGGACCATTGATTAGGATGTGAGGAGTTTGGGTTCAAATATGAAGAGATCCGACCGTTGGATGAAGCCAAATCGATCTTAGCCGTCCGTTGCTAAGTATTTAAGTTCTTCTTCTTCTCCCAGGTTTCAGTGTCGCGTCTTCGCAGCAGCCGCTTTTCTTCCGAGTTCTTCGCATTTTCTTCATCAAATTTCTTGTAGTTTTCTTCTGAGGCGTGCGCAACCACATCGGTCATCAACCAAAGGCTGGCTGAACCAAAGGACTGGGTTGTCGGGCTGAAGAAATCGAACCAAGGGCTGAGCTGTGAATTGCTAGACCAAACCTAAGGCTGGGTCGAACCCAACTGCTGAGTCGAACCAAGGGGATAGACACAAAAACCTCACGCGCAGATCATCGAAGGGATACACGACTCCATCAGCTCCACTCGAACCATCTCTCTTCTTCCTTTTCAATTTCTCCTCTTCTCCTCCGGCCGGTGGTTCTCCTCCATCTTCATCGTCGCCGGCCGGACCATCAACGCCATGGCACAGCTAGGGCCCGGGGTCCGAACCCTAGCTGACATCTCTCCCCCATCTCCTTCTCCACCGCCAACTTTCTCTCGGGTTGAGGGAAGCGATCATCCACTTTCACCGCCAGCTTCCTCTCGGGTTGAGGGAAGCGATCATCCACCTTCATCGCCAGCTTTCTCTCGGGTTGAGGGAAACGATCATCCACTCCACCGCCGGCAGCAGTTTCTTCCTTTACAGCAATTCCTTCACAGCAATTCTTCCTTTCAGCAAGATTCGACAGCACTTCTTCACAGCTTCTTCATCCAATCCGACAGCAGTTCATCACAGCCGACAACCACAGTTCTTCACAGTTCTTCTTCGGTAGCAGCTTCTGATTCCCAGTCACATTTGGCAACCATTCAATCTTCTTGACAGCAACCCTTCATCAGATTTGGGTTTAATTGTGTTGTTAGTGAATGTTGATTGTTCTTAATTGATGAATATTTGTGATAGATTATTGAATGTTTGTATTGGATAGATCTTTCCCATACTAATTGGCACGTACATGAAGCAATTTTTAGCATGCCTATCTTGTGTTTGGTTAAATGCGTCTTAGAACAGTACTTTCAATTGTGATGTTTCTTGGTGCTTAACTTTTGTTTTGTATTGCTCTTCTCATTGCTTTAAGATTTGATCTTCATGCAATTAAGTTAGGTTGGACTAGATTTCTTTAATGTTGTAGGTTTTTGTTCCATGCTTAGTTTTGTTAATGCTTTATTTCAAGTTGCCTTTCCTTTACTGCAATTGTAGTTAGGTTAAATTAGATTTCCTTACCTGCATTGTTTTTCCTTAATTAGAACTAGATTTCATACTTGCTTTGCTATTTCTTTTCATAGTCTTAATGTTCAAATCCAAACCCCAGTTTAATATCCAAAATCCAAAAGCAATAACATACGATCCTAAGTTTTATCATGTATCAACTACATTCGTTGGGAGATAACTCGAGTTACTCTATGCTACAGTAGTTTAGAGGAGTTCGATACATTAATTTTATTTGCTACTCGCAGTACGACACGCGGTCATCAAAAATTTGGCCTCGTTGCCGAGGAATGTAGTGGTATTTGACAATTTTAGGATTGTTTCCCTATTTTTCATGTGCTTTAATGTTCATATATTTGTGTGTTTGATATCATATGCTCCTGAGTCTTCTAATCTCGTTATTAGTGTTTCAGTGTAAGACCAGGATAATTCTTTCAGCTCAACATGGATTTCTACTCACAACAATTTGGAGGCTTCAATGAATATCACAATTCGGAAATTGGACAACAAGAATTTCAGTAAGGTTTTCATCAAGGCCAGCAAGTATTTCAACCCTCACAGCAAGGTTTTCATTATTCACAGTTTTCAAATCATGATTTCCAGTTTCAAGGTCAAAATTTTCAGCAAGACACTCAGAATTTTCACCCTAAAGCATTTCAACCTCAATTTCAACAATTTCAGCAAAATTTTCAGCCAAGTCAACTTCTTCAACAATTTCAGCAGCCCTATTATAATTTTCAGTAAAACCAACCTTTCAATCATCTACAATAGCAATTTCAACCCCAATTCCAAAATTTTCAGCAAGGATACAACTCTAATCAGCCATGTTTTCAACCATACAATCAGAGTATTCAGCCTCCACAATTTCAGCCTTCACCATAACAATTTCAATCTCAAACTCAGAATTTCCAGGGCTACAATTCTCAACAATTTCAACCAAGTTCTCAGGCCACTTTTCATCAATTTACACAGCAATTTCAACCTTATAATCAACCCCAACAACTCTATTCTTAGAATTCACAGCCTAGTTATGATTTTGAGCAACCTAATGCTACATTTCAAGTGTAACAGGAGTTCTATATTCATCAAGAAGACTTTGTGTAGCGACCCGACCTTCTCCACCTTTGACGGATCGTTACTTTATCTACTTCTTGACTCTAATGCACGACTAAGAATGCGGAACTTCTTTTTTTTTCTTTTAAATTCATCTAGGGATGATATTCTAACTCTAATAGTCATGCATGATACAATGGCATACTTCCTTTCTCTAGAACTTCACTGCAATGGTACCAGTCGACTGCCATCTAACCAGTCGACTGGTATCGGCCACAGAAAGTTTCTGGGCGCGGCACCAGTCGACTGGCCTCTTGGCAGTCGACTGATGCATCGAACAGAAGCTGCCGTTCGATAGGGCAGTCGACTGATACTGAACCAGTCGACTGGCACACCTGAAAATCTGAAATTCAGATTCGAAACCTTGCCTCAATGGTCCACCAAACTTATAGTTTCAAGCCATACAAAGACACATCACCCTTTCTATACTCTATACTAGTTTCCTAAACATTTTAGCCAATCAAGACAACTTCATAAACTCGAAATTAGAACTTTTGCGGAAGATATTAAGTTATGAAAATCTATATGAACTTTAAACTAGAGTTTTGTACCAAACTTAACTCCTATGCATTCATAATACCAAAACACATGTTCTACACCTTACTAAAGCATTTTGGAATGTAAAGCAACTTTTCTAGGCATATTTATAGCAATAAAAACTTGATTCAGAGGGAAACTCTCAATATCTTGGCACATGCATCAAATAGCTCCATCAAGTATCAATATTCAAAACTACTCACACTTATACTCATTCAATGCAATCATAAGGATATGTATGCTAAATAAAATGACATGGAATCTTTACTCATGGTTTTAGGATATGCAAAATATCTAAAACGCAAATACTTGGATAAATGCTATATGATCTAACTTAAACTAAGACTTTATAATAAATGCACTTTAAGTCCTTCATTCATCTTGTCCCAAGGACCTCTCCAAGGTCAGCCACCACACACACGTCACTCAGCACCGCCTTGTCGCCTTCCTTCAGAATTGCTTGCCTTTACCTTTACCTGCAGCAAGAGGAAATGCAACTAATAAGCAAAAAGCTTAGTAAGTACTATCTAGCTCACAAAATCTCGAAAATGTGCAAACATGCTTTTTAAACAATGTGAAATCACATGAGATACTTTTATGCTTAAAAGAAAACTAAACCATGTATACTCAAGCATTAATAAGTCTCAACTTACTTGTTCTTGGCTTAACTTGAACTTTAGCAATTCTTTAACTTTAAATCTTCCTTTAACTTTTAGAAAACTTCTTTAAACTTTAGAAAACTTTGCTAAAGCATATACTTGAAAATAATAACTCACTTGGATTCACTTAAGACGTAAGTACCATCTTATGCGCGTTCCCTAAAAGGTTGGGGTAGCGAGACACCAATCCTAATAGAGCAGACCTTGGTCTACCAGGGCCAAGACCTTGGAATTGGACACCTGGATTTCTTTAACGACGCCCTTGGATGCCGGGTACTGGCCTTAGAAAATAAAATACTTACTTTTTCTTATCTTGAATGCCTTGGCATTTTAACGAGCACCTTGTGTGCCCAAATCCCTAAGTCTTGACTTTTGGGGATTTCTTAAGGCCTTGGCCTTTTCTTTTCTTATCTTTGTCTTCTCTTTTCTTTTCTCATAACTTTTCTTAGACCCTAACCTCATATAGGGTACTTAATTAAACTTATATAAGCATGGATTAAACTAGAGTTACATGCAAAATCATAAACTCAAGGAAAATTGCACTTTTAACTTTCTAACGGGAAAAACTTGCGGAAAAACCGCCTCTTACTGCAGGTGAGCAGTACTTACCTTGATATCTTGGACTTACAACCAAAATTGACGTCTAGGGCTCGGGAGAAACTTGAGATCTCGGAGATTTCTTCGCGCCTACGTGTTCCTCTCGTCGCGGGGATTCCGAATATCGGAAGATCTCTCGGAGGAGAGCCTTGGCCGGCCCTCTAGGTCTTGGTGTGGTGTCGCCCAAGAGAGGAGAGGGGAGGGGCGGCGTGAGCTTGGGCGAGGGAGAGGGTTTGAGAGAAATAGAATTTCTCTCTTTAATTATCTATTTATACTTAGGGGTATTTAAGTCCAACTTATAACTCAACTTAATATCTCTCTATTTTCTTTCAGCACACCCCTGCTGGGGCTCCTGGTTACCCCGACTAACTTAAGTCGTTGATCTCATGGGAGGTCTCGGGTTCTAAACTCATCCAGGCAACTTTTTGTCGAAAATTCTATTTCTTTTAATAAAATACTAAACGGACTCGGAAAATTTCCTAAAAATATTCTAAAATTCCTAAAAATATCTAGAATATTTCTAAAACATTTCTAACTAATTTCAAGGACTTTAAGGACTTAAAGTGGAAATTTTGGGCGTTACAATCCCCCATACCTTATGAAAAGTTCATCCTCGAACTTAGAATAATTCTGAATATCTTTCTCTCATGCTGTCCTCACGTTCCCAAGTAGCCTCCTCATGCTGTTGATTCTGCTAGATGACCTTCACTAGTGGCACTTCTTTGTTTCTTAATCTTTTAACTGCTTTGTCCACTATCTGTGTCGGTCTGCTCTCATAGCTAAGATCTTCTTGGATCTGTACTGACTTAGGCTGAATCACTTGGCTAGGGTCGTGAATACACTTCTTTAGCATAGAGACATGAAAGGTACTGTGGATAGCTGACATATCCTCTGGCAAGTCCAGCTCATAGGCTACCTTCCCAACTCTCTTTATAATCTTGTAGGGTCATATGTAGCGAGGACTCAGCTTGCCCTTTTTGCCAAATCTCATCACTCCCTTCATAGGAGCGACCTTGAGAAATACTGAATCTCCAACTTGGAATTCAAGTGGCCTACGGCGTGTGTCAGCATAACTTTTCTGTCTACTCTGGGCAGTCTCAATCCTCTGGCGGATCGTCTGGATAGCCTGAGTGGTCTCATCTATAAGCTCAGTCTGGCTGCCTAGTCCTAACTCCATCTCTTTCTTCTCACCAGCTTCTTGCCAACATATGGGTGATCTGCATTTCCTGCCATACAATGCCTCATAAGGTGCCATCCTGATGGTGGCCTGATAGCTATTGTTGTAGGCAAACTCAGCTAAGCACAGAAATTTGCACCAACTGCCTTTAAAGTCCAACGCACAAGCCCTGAGCATGTCTTCTAAAATCTGATTTACTCTCTCTGTTTGTCCATCTCTGGGGATGGAAAGCTGTGCTGAACTGAAGTCTGGTGCCTAGGGCGTCCTGAACACACCTCCAAAAATGGGAGATGAACCGCCCATCTCTGTCAGAAACGATCGACTTCGGAACTCCGTGAAGCCTGATTACTTCTTTCACGTACAGCTGTGCTAACTGCTCTACCGAATGCGATAACTTGATGGCTAGGAAGTGGGCAGACTTGGTCAATCTATCCACTATCACCCATATTGCATCGTGTCCATGGGTGGTCCTTGGGAGACCTGTGATAAAATCCATGGATATCTCTTCCCACTTCCACTCTGGAATGGGAAGTGGCTGTAGAACTCCTCCTAGTCTCTGGTGCGCTGCCTTGACTCTCTGGCAGGTCAAGCAGGTACTGATATATCTGGCCACGTCTCGCTTGAGTCCAGACCACCAGAATCTTTTCTTTAAATCTTGGTACATCTTGGTAGAACCAGGATGCATAGAGTACGGGGTACTGTGGGCCTCTTCTAAAATATTCTTTCTTAGTTCCTCATCATTGGGGACGTAAAGGCGGTCTCCAAGATAGAGGATGCCACTATCTGATACTCGAAACTCTGAATTTTCTGCCTCTTGGACCTCCTGCTTGATCTTCTGGATCTCTGGGTCTGGACTTTGCTTTCTTTGTATATCCACAAGCAGGGTTGACTCTAGAGTCAATGCAGAAAGTTGCCCAATTATTACCTCGACTCCAAAATCCTTTATTTCTTTCTGAAGTGGTGGAGACAGTGATGATAGGGACATCAGTGCTGCACAGGATTTCCTGCTCAGTGCATCTGCCACTTTATTAGCTTTACCTGGGTGGTAGAGGATTTCACAGTCATAATCTTTGACCAACTCTAGCCACCTGCGCTGCCTCATATTCAGGTCCTTCTGAGTGAAGAAGTACTTCAAACTCTGATGGTCTGTGAAGATTCTGCACTGCACTCCATACAGGTAGTGTCTCCAGAGCTTCAGTGCGAAAACCACAGCTGCTAGCTCAAGGTCGTGGGTAGGGTAATTCTTCTCATAGTCCTTGAGCTGTCTGGAGGCATATGCTATTACTTTACCGTCTTGCATGAGGACAGCTCCAAGGCCCATCTTGGATGCATCACAGTAGATGTCAAAGGCCTTGTCACTCTCTGGAACAGTCAGGATGGGAGCACTAGTCAATCTTTTCTTCAGTTCTAGGAAACTGTGCTCGCATTTATCTGACCACTCAAACTTCTGGTTCTTTCTGGTCAGGGCTGTGAGTGGAGAGGCTATTCTGGAAAAGTCCTCCACAAATTTTCTGTAATATCCTGCCAGGCCTAAGAAGCTTCTGATTTCACTGGCATTCTTGGGTCTACACCAGTTGCTGACTGCTTCTATCTTGGCTGGATCAAGTTGAATGCCTTCTTTGGATACAATGTGACCTAGGAAGGTCACCTGATCTAGCCAAAACTCACACTTTGAGAATTTTGCATAGAGCTTCTCCTGCTGAAGGATCTGCAGCACTATCCTCAAGTGTGTAGCATGGTCCTCTGGAGTCTGTGAGTATATGAGAATATCATCAATAAATATAATGACGAATTTATCGAGATACTCCCTGAAGATGTGGTTCATCAGCTCCATGAAGACTGCTGGAGCATTGGTTACTCCAAAAGGCATTACTACAAATTCGTAGTGGCCGTATCTTGTCCTGAAGGCCGTCCTGGGGATGTCACTTTCTTTAACCTTTAGCTGATGATACCCAGAACACAGGTCTATCTTCGAGAACACTGTAGCCCCTTTGAGTTGATCAAATAAATCATCTATTCTAGGAAGGGGGTACTTGTTCTTGATGGTTACCTTGTTCAGAGCTCTGTAGTCTATGCACAGACGCATAGACCCATCCTTCTTCTTGACGAAAAGTACAGGAGCTCCCCAGGGTGAATGACTCGGGCGGATGAAGCCCTTGTCTAGTAGCTCCTGGAGTTGCTCTTGTAATTCTTTCAGCTCTGCAGGAGACATACGATAGGGGGCCTTCGAGACCGGACCGGTACCTGACACTAGCTCGATCTCGAATTCCACTTCTCTGTTGGGAGGTAGTCCAGGTAGTTCGTCTGGGAATACTTCTGGATATTCGCAGACTACCCGTACATCCTCCTGCTTGAGTTCTTTCTTTGCTTCTGAGTCCACTACGTGTGCAAGAAAACCAGCACACCCTTGCTCTAGCATCTGGTGGGCTGCCAAGGCTGAGAGAAATTTCTGAGTCTTCCTCCTTGGGGCTCCTTGAAACTCGAATGGTGGTTCTCCTTCTGGGCTGAAAACCACCTTCCTTCTATGGCAGTCCACTGAAGCGCTGTACTTACTGAGGAAATCCATGCCCAGTATGATGTCGAAGTCTTGCATCGCAAGGACTATCAGATCGACATATAGCTCTCGGTCTGAAATCTTGATTGGCACAGCCCGGAGCCGCTAGGTGGATTCCATGATTTCCCCTGAAGGGAGAGTTGTTAGGAATCTGGACTCCCAACTCTCTGCAGGCACCTGTAACTTACTAGCAAAAGGTACTGATACGAAAGAATGGG
>JAGFNQ010008215.1:0-90439 GCA_024364735.1 Boesenbergia rotunda
ACATGCACCCGGTCCCAACAGTGGTATCAGAGCCGGTTAGTGTTCGACTTAATCATATAATTGTTTTGTGGAAAACTTTGTCATGATCTCAATTTCAGAAACTTTCGAATTATAATAAATTTTAGATTTAGGAATTTCAAAGTTTGGAAATCCTCATGAAATTTCGCAAACGTTTGAAATTTTCTATTTTCTGAAATTTTATAATAATTTTGAAAACTTCCCATCTTTGGAAACTTTCCAATTTTGGAAATTTTTCTAATTTTAGAAATTTTCCAATTTTGGAAATATGTAAGTTTCCTTTGTACCAGAAACTTACAATTATTCTGAAAACCTATTTTTGAAATCTCGCAATTTTGGGCACTTTCTTTTAAGGAAGTCTAGACAAATTCATGGACAGTTAATTGACAATTAAATTTGAATTGGTTTTTAAATTGACAACAAAATTCTTTATTTTGGATTGAGCCTTGGGAAGCCGTCCAATTTAAAGTTAGTTGTTGTAATTTAATTTCCCAATTTTTAATTGAAATTGTCATGTTTGATTTGGATTGAGCCTCGGGGAGCCGTCCAATTGGATTTACAACACATTACTTTTCTTTGGGTATTTGAGCCTCGGGGAACCACCCTTAGAAAATAATTTGTTGTAATTAATTAAATCCATGAATAAAATATGTTTTAAGAGGTGATGCTCTTACATATTGTTGTCTCCAAAATTAATTAGGAAAATGGTTTCCTATAGAGTTTCTTAAATGAGATTTTCATGAAAATAATATGTAGTTGAATTAAGGGATTTATCTCTTAATTTAATAAGATTTGATTTAGAGAAATCAAAGTCTTGAACATATTATTTCGAAATTAATTATGACAATTAGGAAATTATTTCCCAAAAAATTCCTTTAATTAAGTATGAAATGGAATTAGGAAATCCGGTTCCTAATTCAATTAATGAGACTTGATAACTTAAGTCACATACATACTTAATTAAGGAAATCGTTAGTCATGACATAATTCTATGTCATGAATGTGCTTAGAAAAGAAAGGATGAGACCCAAAACCCCTTACAAAATATTAAGGCCAACACCTTCCATTAATATGGTTAGAATCGGAGTTTTGTTTCTCGTTTGGGTTGATGGACACATCCATGCCCGACTTGAACCTCAACATGTTCAAACCATGGAATTAGTTTATGAATAATATAGTTGAAGTCAGAGGTCAATCATTAGTTTTGGTTGTTGGACACATCCAAGCCTGACTAAGCGGTTGAATGAGCTCCAACCATATTAAAACTATTTCTTGATTAATGGGTCAGCCTTAAGCTTGGAGCATCGATTTGTTGTGTCACAGCCAAGGTCGATGTAAAGAGAGGTACAGTTGGGTGCTATGTATATTGTTGCATACTTGTTAATGAGTTAACAACCCAATGTTTTATGTAAACATTCAATTAGTTGATAGCATAATGTGATAGTTACATATATGTGATGTGTAATCGGTATAATTACCTACCTTCATAGCTAAGAATAACTTGATGGCCACAGTCATGGTTGTTCTTATCTATGGTTGGATATCAACCTATTTGGAGATGTTCCTACGATCTCCCGAATTGATAATAAGGGTGACTCAATTCGTAAAATAAATAGGATTTAATTTATGTATAATGATACATTCTTTAATCATTCTTCTCACATAGCTCAATTTGTATTTCTAGGATAATCACTCGATCATATCTTCCCTAAATTTGCGTTCCATTTTGGACACCAATAAACTGACTAGGCCAAACTTCATGGATTGGCTTCGAAACCTGAGGATAGTCCTCAAGGCAGAGAAGCTTGCTTATGTCCTTGAAGATCAACTTCCCAACCGTCCTCCTGAAAATGCAACTCTAGACCAGTTTCCTGAGTTGCTCAACCTGCTGAAGACTGTAGAGCCTTCTGTGAAGCAGGATCAAAAGACGGTACTGTTAGTTGGTTCCTTGAAGAAAGGTTCTAAGAGGAAGGCCAAAGAACAGAATAAAAGAAAAAAAAAGGGCCAAAAAGACTGAATATACCCTTAAAGGCACTTGCCATTACTGTGGCAAGGAGGGTCACTGGCGAAGAAACTGCAAGGTTTATCTTGAGTCCTTGAAAGAGAAGGCATTCGATGCCCCATCCTCTTCAAGTATCTTCGTTATTGAATGTCACTCTATTTCCTCAAACATATGGGTACTTGATACTGGGTGTAGCTCACATATATGTAATGACATACAAGGGCTAAGGAATAGAAGAAGACTCGTCAAGGGAGAAGCGAATTTGCGGGTTGGAAACGGAGCAAAGATTGCTGCTGTTGCCATCGGAACATATTTGCTAAAGCTCCCTACAGGACGTGTCTTAGAATTGGATAATTGTTATTTTGTTCCTTCGTTAATAAAGAACATTGTATCTATTTCATGTTTGAATGAAAAGGGTTATCATTTAACTTTTAGTAACAATTGTTGTTACATAACTTTAAATGACGTTCTTTATGGGAATGGAACTTTGTGCAATGGTATCTACACGTTAGATTTATCCAGTGACGTTTTCAATATCGAAGTTAGCAACAAACGTGCTCGAATAGATAATCGAATCGACTCCTATACTTGGCATTGCCGTCTTAGCCATGTAAGTAAGAAACACATGACTGAATTACACGGATGTGGAATTTTGGAATCATTTGAACCCGGTTTATTTGATACATGCGAATCATGCTTAAAAGGAAAGATGACCAAATTACCCTTTTCTGGAAAAGGTAATCTAGTGGGAGAATTGCTTGGTCTAATACATACTGATGTATGTAGACCAATGTCAACTCTTGCACAAGGAGGCTATAGCTACTTCATCACCTTTATCGATGATCACTCACGATTCGGGTATGTGTTCTTGATGAAACACAAATCTGAAGCTTTTGAGAAATTCAAAGAGTTCAGAAATGAAGTAGAGAAACAGCTTGGCAAAAGTATTAAGATACTTCGATCCGATCGAGGTGGTGAATACTTGAGTCAAGAGTTTCAAGATTATCTTAGGGACAATGGGATATTGTCCCAATGGACTCCGCCGTATACACCACAGCATAATGGTGTATCTGAGAGGCGCAACCGAACCTTGATGGACATGGTTAGGTCGATGATGAATCATGCAACTCTTCCAAAATCCTTTTGGGGCTATGCACTCAAGACAGCTGTTTACTTGCTAAACAGAGTCCCGACCAAGGTAGTCTCTACTACTCCATATGAGACATGGAATAGTAAGAAACCCCACTTAACTCACCTTAAGATATGGGGTTGTCCTGCTTATGTGAAGAGGATTGTATCAGACAAATTGGATGCTAAGTCTGATAAATGTCTATTTATTGGATACCCTAAGGAAACGAAGGGCTACCAATTCTATCATCCCTTGGAACAAAAGGTGTTTGTTTCAAGGCATGCTGTATTTCTGGAAAAAGAATTTCTTTTACAAGAAAACAGTGGGAGTGGGATTGAACTTGATGAAGTTCAAGAAACTCCAATAGACATTACAGAGACACCTAGTCTAGACCCACAACCAATACCTCATAATGATGAGCTATCAGTTGAACCTAAAACTACACCACCTCTTCGTAGATCTGATAGGACACGCAATATTCCAGAGAGATACGGATTTCTCGTAAGTGAATCGAACGACGTGTTACTCATAAGCGATGACGAACCTATCAGTTATGAAGATGTTCTGAAAAGTTCAGAAAGGGACAAATGGCTTGAGGCCATGAAGTCGGAAATGGATTTCATGTACGAAAACCAAGTATGGGACTTGGTTAAACCACCAGAAGGGATTAAGCCCATAGGGTGCAAGTGGGTTTTCAAGAAGAAAACTGACATGGAAGGTAATGTTGTTACCTTTAAGGCTAGATTAGTGGCAAAAGGATATCGTCAGAAGCAAGGAATTGATTATGATGAAACCTATTCGCCAGTAGCTATGCTTAAATCCATTCGGATGCTTCTAGCCATAGCAGCTCATTATGATTATGAGATATGGCAAATGGATGTGAAAACAGCTTTCCTTAACGGAATCCTACTTGAGGATGTATACATGATACAACCTGAAGGCTTCACATCGGTTGATAAAACCAAAGTATGCAAGCTTCGACGATCCATATATGGACTGAAGCAAGCATCTAGGAGCTGGAACATCCGTTTTGATGAGACAATCAAAGAGTTTGATTTCTCACAAAATCCTGACGAACCATGTGTGTACAAGAAGGTTAGTGGGAGTGCAGTCGTATTCCTAGTATTATATGTCGACGACATCTTACTTATAGGAAACGACATATCAGTTTTACAGACAGTTAAAATTTGGTTGTCCAAAACTTTCTCCATGAAAGACCTGGGAGAAGCAACCTATATCCTTGGGATTAGAATCTATAGAGATAGATCAAAACGGTTGCTTGGTCTTTCGCAGTCTACATATATAGACCGAGTGCTAAAAAGGTTTAGCATGTCGGAATCCAAGAAAGGTTACCTTCCCATCAGGCATGGGATCAACCTTTCAAAGTCTATGTGTTCGCGCACAGAAGACGAGAGGATTTGCATGAATAAGATTCCCTATGCATCCGCGATAGGATCTATCATGTATGCTATGTTATGTACTAGGCCCGATGTATCGTTTGCTTTAAGCGTCACAAGCAGATACCAGTAGGATCCAAGAATGGATCATTGGGCGGCTGTTAAGACAATCCTTAAGTACTTAAGAAGAACTAAGGATGTGTTCCTAATATATGGAGAAGGAGATATGGTAATACGTGGGTATACAGATGCCAGTTTCCAGACTGATAAGGATGACTCCAAATCGCAGTCTGGATACGTATTTACTTTGAATGGAGGCACAGTAAGTTGGAAAAGTTCCAAACAAGACACCGTAGCGGATTCTACCACGGAAGCGGAATATATCGCAGCTTCGGAAGCAGCAAAGGAAGCAGTCTGGATCAAGAAGTTCGTCTCTGAACTTGGCGTGGTTCCAACCATTGATGAAGCAGTGCCGGTTTACTGCGGCAACAATGGAGCTATTGCATAAGCAAAGTAACCAAGGTCTCATCAACGATCCAAACACGTGCTTCACCGCTATCATCTGATCAGAGAGATTATAAGTAGGAATGACATACAAATTGAGAAAATTCCCACTAAAAGAAATTTAGCGGATCCTTTAACTAAGGCCTTGCCTCAGAACAAGTTTGAGGGTCATGTTAGAGCTTGTGGTATTGGATACCGTAGCGATTGGCATTAGGCCAAGTGGGAGTTTGTTAGTGATATGAGAGAAGTGTCCTAAGGCAATTGCCTTATGATTATAAAACATTTATTTTAATAAATGATAATTCACTATTTGAGTATACATGCTTGTGTATTTGATTGGGATCTTAAACTCATCTACTGAATGTCCGCAATACAACTCACAGCATAAGAGAATTTGTGATGGGATCACAACTAGTGATTATCTCTAAATGTGCAAATGTGAATTATTGAAAATATCCCTAGTCGATGAATTGATAAATACGGACACTATCAATTCTGTTGAGACTAGCATGGGTTATTCTCTAATCAGCTGATTCTCACTGGCTGGTGACATTAGGATGTCCGGAGATAAACATGGATGCTAGTTAAGAGAACTAGTTCATTGGAGTGACTAGCTGTAAGACTTCATATGGTTATCTATATAGATATGTCAATGAAGTTCTTACTGCGGCTTAAGTGCGATGTTCCTTTGACTTGCGGTGTTCAAGTCATCTTGGTCATGGAGACTTATACTTTAACATCTTAAGCAAGCATCTCCAAGGAGGTGTGGACCAAGGATGATTGGGTATGAGCCGAAGTGCCCGAAGATGTTTGAACAGCCTACAAAGGATTCACCACTCGTTGCGAGGAGTTGTATACCCAGGCCTATCGTCGGATTGTTACTCAAAATCTCTGGCCAGAGTATATCATGTTTAGAGTGCGAGTCTCTAAAATACATGAGAGTAATTAGAAATCCAAAGGACGAGAAAGACACTACTTGGGCTAGGTGTGACATAGTCAGCCTAGTGGGTACTGACACCATAGACCGTGTCCTGAACCAAGTGGGTATAAGGTGGTGAAGGGAATGAGGCACGATTCATTAGAGCTGCTGAAGGGTTTCAGAATAATTTCTTCTGAGGTCAAACCATTGATCTTTCGATTAATTGGGGGTCATGATGTACTACTAGGTGCCACTCATGATCGTTCTATAATTTGTTGTTTATAGACGGCCAACATAAATCGAAAGCCTATTTACTCACACGCACTACGAGTAATCCGAGGGATTTAAAACGAGTTGAAAATTAGATTTTCCGATCAAGAGAAATAAGTCGAATATGAATTTATCAGAGGCGCAATGGAAGCTAAAATGGCTAAGTCTTTTGAAGGCTTATTGGGCGAATTAAATGAGTTTAATTCGCGAACGGTTCGGGTTGGTTTGGCCAGCCAAAGAGGGTGCCAAACCTCCTTGAAGTGGCTGGCCACCTATTGGGGAGAAAACCAATTAATTTTGGTTTAATTAATAAAGTAAATCTAGCGCGATTTATTTTATAAATTATGGATAAATAAATTTGTATAAAGAAATTTATATAAATAAATTTATAGAAATTTATTCTTTTTATGGAAGTTAAAATAATCCATGAATTGGTTTATTTTAATTTTGTAAAATCAATTATGAATTGATTTTTTCATAATAAGAAAGTTTATAAATTTCTTATAAAATTTATTCCATAATAAAAAGAGAGATTAATTAGTTTTATTATAAAGTTAGTTATAATAAAATTCATAAGAGAATTTATAGGATAAATTTCTTATGATAACTAATTAGTTTTATTATAAAGTTAGTTATAATAAAACTTGGTTTAAACGGAATAATTCATAAGAGAATTTATAGGATAAATTTCTTATGATAATTAATTAGTTTTATTATAAAGTTAGTTATAATAAAATTCATAAGAGAATTTATAGGATAAATTTCTTATGATAACTAATTGGTTTTATTATAAAGTTAGTTATAATAAAACTTGGTTTAAGCGGAATAATTCATAAGAGAATTTATAGGATAAATTTCTTATGATAACTAATTCCGTTAATTCCGTTAATTCCGTTAAGAGGGAGACTTGGCAAGGGAAATGCTACTATATAAAGGAACCAAAGGCAAGACCTTAATTCTAATTGAGTTGTCAAGCGAAGTAGCTCCCTCTTTCCCTCTTATTCTCTTCTCCTTCTCCTCTCCCCACCTAGGGTCGGCGCCCTCTTGGAGTATTAGGGCCGGCGCCCTCTTGAAGAATTAGGCCCGACGCATTTTCCCCTCCAACCAAGGTGGTTGCCGTGAGCTTCAAGAAGAAGGAGAAACGAAACAAGAAGAAGAAGAAGCGGATAGCGACTCCTCTCTTCCCGGAATTTGGATTCCGCTTCTTGTTGGTTAGTTTCCTAATTCCTCTCTTGATCTTCTTTGTTGTGCCTATAGAGAATCTAGTAGTTCTCGTCGGCACAAAACTCGTGACTTTGCGAAGTCATCCCGAAGAGAACTCGGCGTGGACGCGAATAGAGGCGGAGCTTCCAAGGGACGCTACGGTTGGATCTCGTCCCTTACTTCGAGTTACGCGAGGTACTTGGTAAATTAGTTTAATTTTCCGCAAAGTTTTATTTTATGATTATGTCGATACACCATAAGGTTGCATGCTAGATACAAAGTTAAAATAATTTAGGAAATTATTTTATGCAAATTCTTCTGCTGCACGTAAAAATTTAAAATTTTACGAACTCGTATCTTTGTCAACATGCACCCGGTCCCAACATATGGTTGTCTAAATAATTATGAAGGACTTGGGAATAGTAAGACATATCCTTGGGGATCAAAGATCAAAGGCATCTCCAGACAAGGATGATGTGCTTATCCCAAGCTTCATACAAGACACTGTCCTAACTCGTTTTAGCATGGATACCTCCAAGAAGAGTTTTGTACTTTTCAGTTGTGGATCTACTCTATCTAAAGAGATATGTTTAGATTATCAAACGAGATAGAGTAGGTAATGGCGGTTCCTTTAGCGTCAGCTATAGGAAGCCTCATGTATGCTAAAAACGAGAGCGGATATCTGTTGTACCTTGGGCATGGTTGACAGATATTGGGGTAACCCAGGCCAAGGAAATTAGAGTGTGGTAAAAGCATATATTAGTGGTTGAGAAGGACTAAGGATTATACGTTGGTTTACCGGGCAGACCAATCTCCTGTGGGTTATATGGATACAAAATTCCAATCAAATAGGGGATAATATAAGTATTCCTTGGGGTTTTGTGTTTACTTTTAGGAGGTGGAACGATTTTATGGGAGAGTGTCGTGCAACGGCTGTGTGATGGACTCCACCATGGAAGCTGGATAGATGGAAGTCTCTTAGACAACCAATAGAGCTACATGGTTTAGGAACCTCAAGATAGACTTCGACATGATTCTTGGTTTGCTCTGGGCTGTCACATTTTGTTGTGATTAAAATGGTGCAGTTGTAAACTCGAAGGAATCACGAGACCATAAGGCAAGTAAACACATAGAGCGCAAGTACCACCCTGGTGAGGAATAGCTGGTGTTGCCTAGAGTACATCAGAGAATGACCTAGGGAGATCTTTTCACTAAGGCATTAATAGCGATAGCTTTTAGGCATGTGAAGGATCTTGGGGTCAGATGTGTGGCATTTTGAAAACAACAATGACTTTTAGTATAAGTGGAAGATTGTTAGGATGTATACTAAAAGCTTTTGCTTTTGGTTAAAGTACATCTATATTTTAAAGAGAATCACAAAATCACACATTGTATATTTATATTAGTATATGTACTAAATGTCTCAAAAGTTGCATTGTAGATTATATGGTGTGTGGTAACGCATAGAAGATCATATTATCATGTTCCTTGCAGAAGTATAAGTAAGATGCTCACAACTGAGATGGAGTTGGACAAACCATTAGGATGGTTGTAGTGTAATTAGGTATGATTTGTCTTAACCATAGAATTACACTAGTGTGTGCATTAAGTAGGACCAAAAGAGTGGTCATCCAATTTTATACTGACTTCATTAATTGGATTAGACCTCAGATTTATATTATGGAGAACGATCTCTAAATCCCAAAATAATAACGGGCTAATGTAGTTAATTAATTATTACTTTGATTTATCAATGGGTGAGATCTATTCTGTTAGATTGATAGACCCGGTATGTTGGATAATAATTTTATCAACATGGTGTACCATTGATTATTGATGGATCTGTGTCCTGGTTAGTTAGGATGATAATGCCTCCTTGATGAGCTCAAAAGGATCGTCATGTCAAATCTTGCAAGTGGACTATGGTCCGACATGATGAAAAGGTTGAGTGGTACTAATCAAGGATCAAGGAGATAATTAATTTAATTGTTAGTAATTTAAATTAATTATCTGGCATTCGATATCTTAAACATAGAGAGATGGATGACTCATAATAGGTGGAGCCCATATGAAAATATGGGGATTGGTGAGGAAGTTCAATGGGATCCTTTAGTGGAATGTATCTCCATTAATGGATCGGGTTTGGATCCATTAGCGGGCCAAGAATCAACTCCTCCTCATGGTCCCTACCTTAGCCCTATAAATATCCCATAGGAGTCATGATACAAGGCTAATTGATCATCCAAATATACAACCCAAAACCCTCTCTCTAATTCTCTCTCCTAGGGCATAGCTTGCGCCGACGGGAAGAAGGTGGAAGAAGAGGATTTTTCTCCTCTACCTTCAATCATCCCTTGGGATTGAAGCATCGGTAGGATTGGGATGAGCACCCTGGGCTCGGCTTGGAGTAGAGGAGCGGGAGGAGGGCTGCCAGCGGCAGGATTCCTTGACTTGCGGCGTCGACGGTGAGAAGGAGAAGAACTTTGTTTCATCTCCTTCTCCTTCTCTGATCTCTTCTTCTTACTTCATTACCATCTCTTCCTTTGCGTGTGCAAACAAGGAGCAAGGAGGAGAGGAATCCGGCGGCCGAAAAACAGGGGTTATCTTCCTTGTTGGTGCCGGCGGTGAAGGTGGAGAGAACTAGGGTTTTGGTGGGTTTTGGGAGGAAGAAGGAGTTTCTTTCTTCTTCTTCTTCCTTGCTCTTCATCTTCCTAATCATCCTTTCCTTGGATCTCTTGTGGCCGGTGAACCTTGCCCTTGACATGGCCGGCGATGCAAGTGTAGGGGAGGTGGTGGCCGGCGATGAAAACCCTAGGCACTAGGGTTTTTCTGTTGGCACGAGGAAGAGGTTTGATGACGGTAATCTTGGCGAGCCTTGGTGACTCCGCATCTTGGAAGTTGGTCGCCCACACGACGTGTAAGAGGGGAGGGTCATACGGTAGAAGACTGTGAGGTAAAAGTCGAGGTAAAAGGCGAGGTATACCACTCCCTAGCAACTTTTGTTTTCTTGTTATTTCATGCATGTGTTTATTATTGCATGTGCTATGATTAATTGTCATAGTTTAATTGTGTTAATTAATATCGATAATTAATCATGTCATGGACCCCAAAGATAAACGCAAAAATCGGTGATCCATTCGTCGACTTTTTCGCTATCGATTGATTCGGAAAGTTACAAGGTCTTACTCTCGAGTTTGACCAAGTTTTAACTTGAATTAATCGATACAACGACGAGACGGTCGTTTAGGAGATGAGTCTCTATTCGGATTATGTTTTTAATCCATAGACAAAGAGAGGTCTCACATGTTCGACCCCGTGGTTACGTAGGAAATCCTCAAGCCATACAAAGGTTTAATCCCATCAATTGGTATCAGAGCGAGGTTTCCGGTTTTGTGTGTTTAGGATTCAGTTATTTTTTTGCACATTATCATGTACTTTATTATTGTTGGATAATATTTGGATATACGTAGGCTAACTCTTTGATGCAGGCACTTGATTCCAACAATTATGGCATTAATTGTGATTGTATGTGATTGATTGTGTGTTTTGTAAATTAATTAAATCCTCGGGGTTGACGAGGCTAAATTAGGTATTTAATTTTTGTAATTAAATATGACACCTGTTTAGCCAAGCTTTTGTTTACTTTTAATCTAGATCACATGTACACTCCTTTGTGGAATATAGGATCAATGGATGTAAATAAGTAGCTAGTCATCTCGGCTCGGAAACTCCTTCATGGTGGCTTGCGAATGGAAAGGATGGAGTGGACGAGGTGGCGACACGACTGGAGGTGCATTGGAGACCAAGGCCATAATAGTTTGAAAAATCTAGGGTTTTTCCTTATTTATTATATTAGTTTATGTGCTTGTCGTGTGTGTGTGTGCATGTGAAAAACCTTAACGTAAATAACTAAGTGGGAGAGGGACCCTAAGGACCCCGTGACCTCCATTACAATTTGATGAGTGATGCGAACAAGTCTGCGCGTCGGTTTTGAGTGCCTTCCTCCCGATTGGATGGACATATTCTGTGGATCACTAGGTCATAAAAGACATTAGGAAATTATTGAAGAGCGTGTGTACTTCTGTAAGATGTGTATACTGAATGACATGATTTCTTTTATATGAACATCTTCATTTTGAAAAGAGAATCACAACTACACTAGGTGCCTGTTTATATTAGTACATGCATAAAGTCGATTACTTTGCATTGTAGATAACATGGTGTGTGGTGTCACACGGAAGATCATGTTATCAGTTCCTTGCCTAGTATAAGTAGACGCTCACAACCGAGATGGAATTGGATAAACCATCGGGATGGTTGTAGTGTAATTAGGTGTGGTTGGTCTTGACCATAGAATTACACTAGTGTGCTTCGAGTACATTGAGCAGGGCCGAAACCAGAGATTATCCAATTTGTACTGACTTGATAATGGGATAGGACGTCAGATTTTATTATGGAGTACGCTCCTTTAATCCCGATATAATAACGGGCATATATTATTAATTATTGCCTCTTTGATTTACCAATGGGCGAGATCTATTCTGTTAGATCGATAAGCCTGGTAAGTTGGGAGATAATATTAATAATATGATGTGCTGTTGATTATTGACGGAATCTGTGTCCTGGTGAGTCGGGATGATGATGCCCCCTTGATGAGCGCAAAAGGTTCATCATGCTAAACCCTGCAGGTGGATTTTATCCGGCATGATGATAAGGTTGAGTGGTACAAATCAAGGATCTAGAAGTTAATTAATTTGAATTGTTAGTAATTTAAATTAATTAACGAGCATTCGATATCTTAAACACGAGGGGATGGACAACTCGTACTATGTAGAGCCCATATGAAAATTGGGGGTTGGTGAGGAAGTTCAATTAAGATCCTTTAGTGGAATGAATATTAATTAATGGATCGAGTTTAGATCCATTGGTGGGCTAAGATCCAACTCCTCCTCTTGGTCCCGACCTTAGCCCTATAAATATCCTAGGAGATCATGATACCAAGGCTTAATCAATCCAATTGGAAAACCCCTTAGCCTCTCTCTTTCCTCTCCCTCTCATTCTCTCTCTCCTAGGGCGCCAACGCACACCAAGAAGAGAAGGCCTCTTCTCTTCTTGTTTTCTCCTTCTTCTCTCTCAGCGTGGGCTGCTAGGTAAGGGTAGACCATCTCCCTTCTCAGCTAGTGGCCGGAACTCACGGGAGGAGGTTGGAGAAGGGTCAGCAGCGTGGAGAAGTGGCGCAAGGGCGCCGGCGGTGAGGGAGGATAGTAGAGAGTGGGCGGCGGGTTTGGAGAAGAAGAAGAGCCTTCTTCTTCCTTCCTCTCAGTCTTCTTCACCTTCCTTAGTCTTTGTTGGGAAGAGAACTGGTGGTCGGCGATCTCCGGAACCCTTGGTTGGCCGGCGGCGCATGGGTGGAAGGAGAAGAACCCGGCGGTGCAGCCCTTTGTTTAGGGTTTCGGATAGGGCAAGGAGGAGAGGTTTTTGGAGGCTTTGGTGATCTCGGTTCCCGATAGATCGTGACACACACGATGTCCGGGAAGGGAGGGACATAAGGTAGTGTTGGACCTTAGATGGCTAAAGAGGGGGGGGTGTCAATAGTCAGCCACAAAAACTGGCTTCTTTTTGGTTTATCTTCTTTCTGCACTTAGGGTTAGCAGCGGAAACAAAATACAGACAGAAAAAAAACAGAACAGACTAACATACCAGATGCTAACACCGGAGCTTTACATGGTTCGGGGATAACTTGCCCCTACTCCTTGGCGTGCCCGTGAGGTGGGCGATCCCTTGATCGTCGGTAGACCAAGCCCCGAAAATTCGGATAAAACAATCTCCTTCGTGGTGGAGAAACCTCTCCACAGCCAGTCTTAGAAGAATATCAAACTAAGCACAGAGACACCAGAAGAATCTTACACACAATAGATGCAGTAGAAAGCTTCTTAGAAGAAGAAACAATACACAGAAAGCATAACGACCACACAACCAAACCCCGCAAAACCCTTTGCTTGTTTTCTATTTCTTGTTGTGTCTGCATCGCCAACCTCTCCTTCTTAATCTTCCTTCTGCTCATCACTAGGCGCGTCTGTAACTGCTGAACTATGGCTCCGTCACCACTGATCCACTGACCTCCACTGGGTGCTCAGTCCACTGAAGACCTCATCAGCTGAGCCTCAGGTCAGTCGGGAGCCAGCCAGATAGTCGCCAGCCCGCGCCAGAAGCCGTTGAATCCTGCGAATAGAAAACAGACAAACCTGCCGAAGTGAAAGTCGCCAATTGACCCTCCTTCTTGGTTTGTGTCATCTCTGTATCACCTGCACACTCATCAGATGGATTAGCACAGCAAATCAAAATGTATCAGAAGGAAATCAGTCAAAATCAGAAGCGATCAGGAAGTCTGATAGTGATTCAAATTAAAGTTCTGTGGCTCTGATCGGTCATTGGAACGATCGGTGATGGGCCTGATCGATCAGGCTCCTGCCTGATTGATCTAGTGAAGCTTTGATCGGTCACACTGACCGATCAGAGATCGGGGATCGGTCACCAAACCGATCCACCAGCTCACTGGGATTTTCAAGCCACAACCCACAACCAGATTTCAATCTCCCTAACCTCATGGGTCACTTGACCGATCAGGTCAAGGCCTGATCAGTCAAGATGACCGATCAGGCTAGAGCCTGACCGATCAGGCTCCTACCCGATCGGTCTAGGCCATGCCCTGATCGGTCTATTGACCGATCAGGGTTCAATCAGCCGAGAACCTTCCTTCTATCTGATCGTTCACCAAAACGATCAGCCACTATACAGAAGGTTTCTGATCAATTTCTGATATGTTTCTGATCGATCATCAGACCGATCAAACACCCTAGATCGGTCACCAGACCGATCTATTATCAAGGGTGTTCATACCAACTCCCTGATCAGACTCCAGACCGATCCAGCCACTCTCTGACTTATGCTCAACCCCCCGGACCACGACTTCGTGCCCAGCTTCACTCACCAAGACTTTATTCAACCTAGCTTCATTCACTAGGACACGACTTCACTCACCGAGGTTTTCACCACCTAGCCTTACTCACTAGGACCCGGCTTCACTCACCGGGGTTTCCGTCACCAAGCTTCACTCGCTAGGACCCGGGTTCACTCACCCGGGTTTCCTTCACCAAGCTTCACTCGCTAGGACCCGGCTTCACTCACCGAGTTTTCCGTCACCTAGCTTCACTCGCTAGGACCCGGCTTCACTCACCGTGATTTCCTTCCAGTCCCCGACTAGGACTTAATTCGAACTCAGTTCAATTCTCACTCAACTAAACTTAAATCGGTGTCAACACCAAAACAATAATTAGGTCGGACTGCATCAACAATATCCCCCTTTTTGTTGTTTG
Organism: Boesenbergia rotunda; assembly: GCA_024364735.1. Classification (NCBI taxonomy): domain Eukaryota; kingdom Viridiplantae; phylum Streptophyta; class Magnoliopsida; order Zingiberales; family Zingiberaceae; genus Boesenbergia; species Boesenbergia rotunda. The sequence goes on from JAGFNQ010008215.1 coordinate 14,819, forward strand.
ACAACCCGATTTTATGTTTAGGTATTAGAGGTAAAATGAAGTCAAAATTCATTATCGCAAGGGAATCAGAAAGTCAAAATTCATTATCACAAGGGAATCAGAATCCTCCCTCTACAATAATTAAGTTCATAACAAGACCTAAACTTAACTAACCATCCTCTCCACCTTTGTCAAACACCGAAAAGGGTGTAGACTGGTTATTAAGTTTAAACCAACTCCCCCTTAAAAAAGGGTCTCTCCCCAAAATCAAAATAAAGATGAAGAATAATTTTGAGTTGCATATGAAAGACATATACAATAAATGTATCATGGCAACAACGTATATACATCATATGACAATAAGTAATGTAGCTGCATCAGACACAGTCCTGATCGGTCTCCTTGAACGATTAGGTTCGTTGATGTTCGATACAGAAATATTTCTGATTAGGAGAGATCAGATTTCAGAAAAATTTCTGAAACTCTGATACGTTCTAGGTTAGACTACATTAACAATTGATATGTTCCAGGAACAGGTTTGTTTTGATAACCAAAACTCATACCACAACAGGAGTGTAGACTACATTAACACTCGATATTTCAGAAAAATTTCTGAGAATCAAGAGTCCTTAAAAATTCCTAAATAGATTTGTATCCACTTAGTATCAGGTTTGTACCAAAAACAATGGATGATCAAGTATGTTCTTGGAATGATCAGTATGTTCTATTCTTGGAATGATCAGGTTTGTATCAATATGATCCAAGTATGTTCTTTGATCCGGAGTACCCTGATAATGAGTCTGATCAGTCACTGTGACCGATCAGAAGTCTCCTGATCGGAAGGATCCCTGATCGGTTTGTGGACCAGTCAGGTTAGATACAGAAAGTTTTTCTGAGAAGGAGGTGATTCTTGATCGGTCTATGGACCGATCAGATTTTAGATAAGATCAAATTTTAGATCAGGGAGAGTTTCTGAAACGTTCCAGAAACTCTCATGTCAAACACCCCTTTCAAACTCTAATACAATCAGATTTAATTACTTTGATTCTAAAGGGGTTCCCTTAACGAAAATATATTTCTCCATATTATTGATCGAGAGAAGGTCGTTCCCTTACAGATTTCAAAATCTTAATACAGGCATGTATCAGGTTTGTATCAACAACTCAAAGCATGTTTGTATACTATATTTGTATAAAAAATAATGCTCCCCCTCAACCAATTCTATACTACCCGAAAAATAGATAATTTAGGTACCTAAACCTTGGGACCTAATGAACCTACAATGCAAGTCTTTGGGACCCATGCCTTGGTCATTTTCTTTCTAACTTTTAGAACCCTAGAAGTATTTGGTGATCTAACTTGGGTTCTAGACATCAATGACATAAAGCTAGGTTCCTTAGATTGATACCCTATACCAGCCTTATTGTAGACCACTCTTTGGGAGTTGAGGATCATATCCAAGGTCTTAGAGCTATTTGAAAATTTCCCAAGAAGATTCTTGAGTTTTTCAATTTCACTCTTTAGGCCCTTGTTCTCATCCTCAAGAACCCTAACATGCAAATCATCTATGTTATCATCCTTAGAAGTTTTTAATTGTTCTACTTCTAATCTTAATGATTTTATATTGTCCTTAGATTTTTTTAGGCAAGTTTGTCAAGCAAGCTATTGTTCTATAGTATGGGGGATTGTAACGCCCGTAAAATCCTCTCAATATTTTTCTTTAAAATATTGATCATGCCTATATGGATTCTTGAATAACATATGAATACTAGCATGAACCTTAACATGATTTCTTATATGGATTAAAAAGCTAAGTACTAATGGGCCTTACATGGGCCTTCTAGTACCATGGCTATTAGTAGACCTTGGGTAGAATTTTAACATAAATAGAAATGAGTTCCAATTAGGAATATTAGCATAACTCTTGGTGGGCTCTTATGTGGGCCTTGTCAAAAATAAGAGTAAATGGAATAAAAAGAAAGTGCATGCACCAAGGATTGAACCTTGGACCTAGAATTGAGGCAAAGTCTCATCAAGCATGTACTAACAAATTCACCAAGCAAGGGAGTGCTATTGGAAAAGAAAGAAAATTTTAGTTGAGGCTAAAGGAGGTGAAGAGGCACCATGTGAAGAGGCACCATGCCCCTTCACTTAGTATAAAAGAGATGGATGAGAAGTGAAGAGGCACTTAAGTTATTTTTCTCCTCTTTTCTTCCACCAAGGCTCTTCCTCTCCCCTCTTCTTCCTCCTCCTTGTCGTGACCCACAAGGGAGTTTTCCCCTTGGAAAACATCACAAGAGGACTACCTCTTGAAGATCCAAGGTTTCCTACAAGACTACAAGGGCAAGGGGTGTTCTAAGGTCAAGAAGGTCTTCATCTTTTTCTCTATTTAAGGTTTATAACCAAGACAACAAGAGGTAAGATTCCCTCATCTGTGGTATAATAGCTTTTATGTTATCCTTCTTGATTTAAGATTTGTTTGGGATCTATATTGAGAAAACTATGGAATTAGGGCTCCTATAAGTTTCGGCCAAGCACCATTTTAGGGCTTGGGATGATGTTAAAACCTCACTTATACTTCCTAATGCTTTCTCATGATAAAATAAGAATGAATTGTGAGTTGTGGAATTTTTGTAGCACTCAAATCCCCTTATGAAGTTTCGGCCTCCTCCCCTTTCCATGGTTAGGATTAGATCTAACCCTCCAAGCATGCTTATTATGATTCCCTATGATACAATGGATGTTAATTGTGAGTTATACGAATTTTCCATGTACTTGTGACCCCTCTAGGGTTTCGGCCAAGACCCCTTTCCATGCTAGGAATTAGGGTTAGCCCCAATAATGTGTTCTAATGGCTTTCTATGACATTGTATGTATTGTACGGGCATTACTTTAGTTATGGTACCTCACATGATGCTTGAATAACGGGACTTTCATTTACAAACTTTCGGCCAAGCACCTAAGTCTAAGGTTTGGGTTAGGCTAAGGTTTCAAGTGTACCTGTTTATGGCTTATTATGATGTAAATATATGTTCAAGTATGTTGTATGAATTTTATGGTGCCTAAACCCTAACTTTATGTGCTATGCATCACGACCTTGTATGCTTATGTTATGTGTCATGTTTTAGTAGGTTTTATTCATAAATGTTTTAATCCATATATCATTAACACATGTGTTGTGAAGTATGCATCATGTTTATGTAAAATTATGCATGCATTATGTTAAATGCCTTGAACATATGTATTATGATATATATATTATGGTTATGTGGACCTACGCATATTTTATGTTGAATGTCATGAACCTATGTAGTATGTATCATGTTCATATGGATCCTACACATGCATGCTTTATGATAGATACCATGATCATGTATGCTATGCGATATGTACCATGTATGTAAAAAACTTATCTATGCATGCATACCTTATGTACCATGATCATGCATGCTTTATGAACTAAGATGATGTTTATGCCTTTAAGGCATAATTATGTATGTATGTCATGTCTTATGAATTAAGATGATGTTCATGCCTCTAAGGCATAATGATGTGTGCATGACATACCTTATAAATCAAGTCTATGTTTGTGCCTTTAAGGCATAATGATGTTATGCATTAACTATGAATGATGAAATGTTAAGTATGCTTTATACCATGCTTCATGTATTAAAATCATGTTTATGTCTTTAATTATGCTATGTAAGTTCTACGAATGATGAAATGCCAAAAGTATTTCTTATGATATAAAAAAAAAGAAGAAGCATGTGAAGCTATTTTACTTTATGGATGGGCTTGTACCGGACCCAAGTAAGGTTCAAGGGATGGGCTCCTTAGAAAGCCTCGGTTCTGGGTCTACCGTAGCTGTCCAACAGGGATGGGCTCCTTAGAAAGCCTCGGTTCTGGACTACCGTAGCTGTCCCTAGGTTGAAGGTAACCTAGTACCCTAGTAGGTCGAGATTAGCTACCTCGCATTTACTTAGGGATGCGCGCAAATGATGGATGTATGTGGTACAAGCCGGGGCCCCCCCTTGATGTTGAGATTTATGTTTATGTACTTATAATTATGATTTTCAAATAAGCATCCTTATGTTATGTGCATTTAACTCATGCTAATCATTTTATGCACTTATCTCTCATGTTATGCATCTATTCCATGTCAAGTATTTTATATGCTTATATTTTATGTCAAGAACTTCTTTATGTTAAGTATTTTATGTGCTTATATTTTATGTTAAGTACTTCTTATGCCATGAGCTCTATGCACTTTCATTACATGTTAAGCACTTCTATATGATTATGTATTTTCATGTACATCTATATGCCTCCTCATGTCAAATGTTTTATTAATACCTTCTCATGATATGCTTTTGTTTTATGTTACACTCTCTATGTTATGCCCTTTCCATTGACTATATGTGACGTATGGTTTTAGTGAGTAGGAAAGAGTCTTACTATGCCTATGTGCTTAGAAGTTTTATTTTCTTATACCGCAGATCAAGCAAGAGGATACTAAGCTAAAGGGAAGCAGTTGGAGGGGCAAGTGTGTGTGTGGCAGTGACATGGCAAAAGAAAAAGAAAAAGATCCTATTACTCATAATTGTCATATGTGTAGCGACCCGCCTTCTCTGACTTAGACGGATCGTTACTTTTGTCTACTTCTTGACTCTAATGCACGACTAAGAATGCGGAAATCTTTTTTTTTCTTTTAAATCCCTCTAGGGATGATAGTCTAACTCTAATAGTCATGCATGATACCATGGCACACCTCCTTTCTCGAAAATTCATAAAGAGAATACTTATTGAAACTCACCATAGGGCAGTCGACTGGTCCTGTACCAGTCGACTGGCACCAGTCGACTGATACTGAACCAGTTGACTGGCACGCCTGAAATCTGAAAATTCAGATTTCGAAACTTGTTTCTAAACTCCACCAAACCTATACTTTTGAGCTATACAAAATCATGACACCATTTCTATACTCTATACTAGTTTTCTAAACAATTTAGTCAATCAAAACGAATCCATAAACTTGAAATTAGGACTTTTGCAAGATTTAGCAAGTTATGAAAAACTATATAAACTTTAGGCTAAAGTTTGTACCAAACTTAACTTCTAACCATTGAAACTCATCACACAAAGTTCTATAACATCACTAAGGCATTACGAAATGTGAAAGCAACTTTTCTAAGCATAATTGAGCAATAAAACTTGATTCAAAGGGGAACTAGTACTATCTTGGCACATGCATCAATATCTTCAACAAAGTATCAATATTCCAAACTACTCACACTTCTACTCATCCAATGCAATCATAAGGATATGTATGCTAAATAAAATGACATGGAACCTTTACTCTAAGAAATTGAGCATGTAAAACTATCCAAAGCTTAAAAGTTCGCTAAACTCCATAAAGCAATAACTCGGAATTTGAATAAACTTAAACATTATGATTCAAATAACTAAATTATCTTGTCTCAAGGATCTCTCCAAGCTCAGCCACCACACACACTTTGCTCAGCACCGCCTCGTCGCCTTCCTCCAGAATTGCTTGCCTTTACCTTTATCTGCAGTAAGAGGAAATGCAACTAGTAAGCAAAAAGCTTAGTAAGTACTATCTAGCTCACAAAATCTCGAAATGTGCAAACATGCTTCTTGAACAATATGAAAATCACATGAGATACTTATATGCTTGAAAGAAAACTGAACTAAACATGTATAACTCAAAACATGCATACTCAAGCATTAATAAATCTCAACTTGCTTTTCTTGGCTCAACTTGAAACTTTAGCTATTCTTTAACTTTTTGAAAACTCTTTAAACTTTAGAAACTTTGCTAAAGCATATACTTGAAAATAATAATCACTTGGATCCACTGAAGACGTAAGTACCATCTCATATGCGCGTTCCCTAAAAGGTTGGGGTAGCGAGCCACCAATCCTAATAGAGCAGACCTTGGTCTACCAGGGCCAAGACCTTGGAATTAGACACCTGGATTTCTTTAACGACGCCCTTGGACGCCGGGTACTGACCTTAGAAAATAAAATAGCTTTTCTTTCTTATTTGTAAATGCCTTGGCATTTTCTCGAGCACCTTGCGTGCTTAAATCCCTAAGTCTTGACTTTTGGGGATTTCTTAAGGCCTTGGCCTTTTCTTTTCTTATCTTTATCTTCACTTTTCTTTTCTCATAGCTTTTCTTGGACCCTAAACTCACATAGGGTACTTAATCAAACATATATAATCATATAATGAACTAAGATCACATGAAAAATCTTAAACTAAAGGAAATATCTCTTTTAAAAACTTTTAAAGGAAATTCTTGCGGAAAAACCGCCTCTTACTGCAGGTGAGCAGTACTTACATCGATATCTTGGACTTACTACCGAAATTGAGATCCAGGGCTCGTGAGAAACGTGAGATCTCCACGAACCGTCCGCGCCTACGCGTTCTCCTCGTCGAGACGGACGAAACGCTCCGTCTCCTTGGTTCCCTCTTGGCCGGCGCCCCCTTGGAAGAGGAGAGGAAGTCTCGGCTTGGTGTTGGCGTGCACACAAGAGAGGGGAAGAGGATTCCCGTGCGTGTGTCGCGCGGCTAGGGTGAGGAAGAGAGAAAACCAAAAAATCCAATTTCCTCTCTTAACTTATCTATTTATACTTATGGGGCGGATTGACCTAACCACAACTTATCTATTGGTTCGCTTATTCTCTATCAACAAAACGAACCAGCCCAGCTGGTCGCGCGCGCGCCTGGTCTCTTGGTGGTCGCGGGTTCGAACCCCCTGCTGCCCTTAAACGTTTTTTTTTTAAAAAAATACTAAACGGACTCGGAAAATTCCATAAAAATATTCTAAAAATTCCTAAAAATATCTAGAATATTTCTAAACCATTTTTAAATAATTCTAAGGACTTTAAGAACTAAAAATGGTAATTTTGGGGCGTTACAATATGTCTTATGTTTTGCATTGTCATCTTTAGTTTTCATGCTATACTTTATGATGGTTTTCCTAAAGAACAACTTACTAGGAAAATTTTATTACTTATGTTGCTTAACAACTTATGTTGATTTCTATATCGTGCTTTATTGCTATACTTATCATTGCTAAATTATGATGTTAACATGCTATACCATGATGTGTTCGTTTAGAACAATATTTTGGCTTTAAGCTTGATGGTAGGATAAGTTATGTTTAATGCAAGCATGTTCAAGAATGTTATATGTCTCACATGCTATGCCTTACATTTTTTTATGTTACGACAATGCTAAGTTTACCAAGTAACCATGTTTAAGAATGATAGCTAAGATATGTCAACATGATTCAAGTTTTATTTGCATGGTTTAAATGCATATGTATGAAGTTTTAAATTATTCCGCTGCATTAAGATCTCCATATGCGTATATGTATGTTCGCGTAGCGCCGCCTTTCGCCTACAACGTAAGGCAGGAAGGGCGGGCATTACAGGTTGGTATCAGAGCGAAAAATTGCCATGTCACTACACACACATCAAGCCTTCTTCCTGCAGCTTCCAAGTAAGTACCTCTATGCATACCTTACTTTCTTTTATGATTCTAGAATATGCAAGTATGAATGATACCTTATGATAGAGAGTACTTTTAGGATATGTAAATATGAACGATACCTTACCTTACTTTATGATATCGAATACTTTAGAGTTTGATATACGGGTAGGAATAACAATAACTTATATTAGCCTTACTTGTCTTTTATGAAGAAAAGCATGGTTAGAAGACAGAGTAACAGAATTAATGAGACTGCTTCATCACCCGATCTGATGCAATTAGTCACCGAACTTCAGCATCAGGTTACTGAGCAGCAGCAAACCATCAATACCTTGATGAATCAGCAAGGAAATTCTACCACTCCACCAGTGAACCAGACTGTAATACCCGTCACACCTATGGTTACACAAACCCCTCCGACAGGCCCTACCACTGTAGTACGACAAGAGGCTTATCTGATCCAGTGGCTGAGGCTGAAACTAGAAAATTTCTCGGGTGCTGGCGAACCATGGGATGCCCAAGCGTGGTTTAAGACAGTGGAAAGTACAATGGAGCTGTTGGACTGGCCTGAACATGAGAAGATCAAGTGTGCATCATTCTGCCTTTCTGGGGACGCTAGAATGTGGTGGGAAAGGGTCAAGGCCAAAAGACAGGTGAACCAGATGAAGTGGAAGAAGTTTGAATCGGAATTCTTCGAGGAATTCTTCAATATGCGTGCCACAAACAAACACTACAACGAGTTCTCGGAATTCCGACAGGGCAACCTCTCAGTCAATGAAGCTGTGAAGAAATTTAAGCAACTGGCTCGCCTATGCCCTGAGCTGGTCCGCACTGAGAAAGAAAGGGTCAGACTTATGCCGAAGATGTTGCGGCCCGAAATAGCCCTGAACGTGGCCGGCGGAGTTAACAGACCACAAACCGTCGAGGAGCTGTTTAGTAGTGCCCTACTCACCGAGCATTACCTGAACAATATCAATCAGCAAAGGAAGGCGCTAAATGAAAGTAAGAATCAAGTTCACTCCGGGATTCTCGATTCTTTCCCTTTCATTATCCCTAATGTTCTTCCCTTTCATTATCACTCAGGAGGTCAGAAACCTCAGAGTACCAATGCTAACTGGAAGGAAAACCATAGTGGTAAATGGAAGCCATGGAACAACTCCCAAGGGGGCCCAGTAAATAAATAGTCCAGGTTTCCCCCGTGCGCTACATGCGGAAAAATGCATCTCGGGGAATGTCACAAAGGTACGAACCGGTGTTTCATCTGCGGATTGGAAGGGCACATGGCCTCTCACTGTCCTACCAAGAACCAGGTGCCTCCCCAACAGCATGTTCAGTACCAGGGTGCGGGTGCACCAGTGAAACTACATTATATGCAAGCTGAGCTGGAAGGTACCCCGATGAGCCAAGAGAGATTGGAGGCCCCACCAACTATGACGAATGCCAGGGTTTTCTCTATTACCAAGGAGGACGCCGCGAATGCTTCTACGGTTGTCACATGTCAGATACTTATTTACAGTCAGTATGCTACTGCATTATTTGATACTAGGGCAACACACTCGTTCATTTCTATGACATACACTAAGAAGATAGATATGCCTCCACAAGTTCTAGACTGCGAGTTCTTAACGACCCTACCTTCGGGAGAAATAATGACATCCACTCACATGCTGCGTGTTGTGCCAGTCGGAATCGCAGAAAGAGAACTCTATTGCGATCTGATAGTACTCGACATGCAGGATTATGATGTTATATTGGGAATAGATTTTCTGAGCAAATATGGTGCTTCTATCGAGTGTTGTAAGCGAAAGGTGGCCTTCCAACCCGAGGCAGATTCTATGTTTGAATTTATCGGAGAGCCAAGGAAAAGAACTGGGAAATTCTTATCGACTCTCAACGCACAGAAGATGTTAGACAAAGGATACACTGGATTTCTAGCACATGTGGTCGACGCAAGTCAAACAAAGGACCAGAAGCTAGAAGATGTCAGGATTGTATGCAATTACCAAGAGGTATTCCCAGATTGTAACACCCCAAAAATTTGTCAATGTAAAATCATGACAATGTATGAAAATGGTTATAATGAAATGATATGAATTTCATGCAATCACATGCCATGAAATGTTATGAATGCATGAAATATTATATTCATGAAATATTATATTCATGAAATATTATTATCATGAAATATTAGCATGAAATATTATATTCATGAAATATTATATTCATGAATATGGAATATTAAAAATATTATGAAATAATATTTTTGGAATATTATGAAATATTCTGAATTCATAAAATATTATTCATATTATGAATTTCATGATGGGCTTGGTTTATTGGGCTTGGAAATGAATGGTGCTAAAAAGAAAGTGCAAAGTGGAGGAAGCAAGGATTGAACCTTGGACCTCCTAGTTGCACTCACCATGTCATAACCAATGAACCAAGCAATATTTCATGTAGAAGGAGAAAGGAACATGCTTGTTAAGTGGGTAAGAGTGAAGAGACATGTCTTTTCATGAGAAAGGTATAAATATGGGAAGTTGGAATAACTTCCATTTCTTTTCTTCTTCCTCTTCACTTCTCCCAACCGAAACCTCCACCATCCCTTCTCTTCTTTCCATTTTCGAAAACCCTAGGCAAGGGTTCTAAACCTAGGGTAATTGCAAGAGGGAAAATCCAAGTGCTCTTGCCTTCTACCAAAGACCAAGGAGTCTTAGAGAAAAGATTCGGAAGAAAAGGTTTTCACATACCCTTCAAGTGTAGGGTACCCTACGGTTTAAAGAAATTCCAGCGCAAGGATGTAAGTATCCTCTCGCCTGTGGCATAATTGTTGTTGAACGTTGTTGTGTGCATTCCTTTGCAAAAGATCACAAGACACCCTTATGAAACTTTCGGCCACTCTTGTAAGGGGGTCCTAGAGAAGGTTTTTGATCATACTTTGATGCATGTTAGTACCCCTAGGAATTTTATACTCATATGTGATGTTTCCAAATTTTTGGAAAGACAAAAGTTAGGGTTTGGTACCCTACAAACTTTCGGCCACCACCCACTTGTGGGCTTTGGTTGCTTCTTGATGCATGAGGATATCCCTAGGAACTTAGGGTATGAATTTATGTTATTTTTCCAACATGTGTGATAACATGAATTAGGGTTTTAGTGCCCTACAACTTTCGGCCAAGCATGATAGTAATTAGGGTTTGGGGGCTTTATGATTTTCTCTAATGGATTCATGCTTAGGAATGTAGATCAAGTGTTTGAATATATGTTTGTATGAATATTTGATACTCTTACCCTATGAAACTAGGGTTAGGGTTTAGATAGGTTTCGGCCAAGACCTAGGGATTAGGGTTAGTGAATGCTAATCCCAATATGAGATATAAACCATGTTTAAATTGTTAACATGAAAGGTACATGAGGTGTTGGTAGAAATGCTTGAATGAATGCTTGCTTGGAAAACCAAATCCCCTTACTTGTATGTTTCGGCCAACCCTAGCTCTAGGGTTAGGAAGTACCTAATGAAACCATGAAGCATGCTACACTTATATGATGTGTGTATAAATTATGTGACCTATCTTGTTAGGTATAGAAGCATGACTTATAGCCCATGGGGCACCTTGATGATATGAACATGATGTGTTTGATAATATGCCTAAAAAGGGTTACTCTATTAAAACTGGGATCAAGAGCACCCGAATGCGTGGTGTGTCCCTAGGGGATCAAGAGCACCCGAATGCGTGGTGTGTCCCTTTGAGAAGTGATTAAGAGTACCTTTAGGCGTATACATATATGAGTAATTGCATGATAAAATTACTTTACTTTGAAGAGTTGTGTACCCGACTCGGAAGGGGGTCGTTAAACAAATCCAATGAGCATGTTAAGGTCATGGCATTGGTAGGACGGAAGGGTCCTGCTCTAATTAGATTGGTGGCTCGCTACCCCAATTTATTAGGGAACGCGCATGATGTGGTACTACAACTGGGCCCTGGATGATGATATGTTATTTTGAAATACTTACCATTATGGAACTTTTTGAAAAACATATTTTCTCATTATGTGATGATCTTGTTCTGTAAAGTACTTAGAGATATTTGATGTGATGCTTTGATGAGATGCTTATGATGCATGATGCTTTGATGAGATGCTTATGGGGCTTATAATCTTGTTCTATCTTGATTACTGTGTACATGATATGATGTATCGATATGATTTTCCGAGTAGGCCCGGATTCTTACTAAGCATGTTTTGCTTACTAGTTCCTGTTATTTTTCTTATGCTGCAGATAGCGGTAAGAAATACTCGAACTAAAGGAAGAGGCAGAGGGAAGGTTGGAGGATGTGTGTGGTGATGGCTCGGGAAAGGATGAAAGATTCTATCTACCTTAGTTTGTCTAGAATCTAACTGCTTCCTATGAAAGATTGAAATTGTATTGCTATACTCTGAATGTATGATGATTGTGACTACTCTACTGTTAGAGATATGAAACCTAAACCATGTTAGCTAATACTATCATTAATGTCTAAATTTTGTAGTATGCATGCTAAGTAAAATGTTAGATAATTGCCATTTTCTATTCCTTATGAATGCTTCTTTTGTATATGCCTCTTTTGCATGTATCTAAGGCTAGATAACCTTTGCTATGTGCTTACTTGAGATTTCATGCTATAGTGTGTTAAATGCTTTCCATATTAGGTTGTAAATGCATGTAGATATAAATGAATTATTTGATTGGAAAACCTTGCTTGGTAATTTAGTGTTCAATAAGCATGCTTATTACTAGTTCATGTATTGTAACTGTTTCGTTTGGATATACATGTTTAATATGGTTGCATGATATGAATGTGTGGACCCGTAACCCCGCCTTTAGGGTAGATATAAGGTCGGGCGTTACACAGATGAATTACCAGGATTAGCTCCTGATAGAGAAGTGGAATTCGAGATCGAATTGGTTCCTGGTACTAACCCGATCTCCAAGGCACCTTACCATATGGCGCCGGCTGAATTAAAGGAGCTTCAGGAACAGCTACAGGAGTTACTCGACAAGGGACTTATTCACCCTAGTCACTCTCCATGGGGAGCTCCGGTACTGTTTGTGAAAGAGAAAGATGGATCTATGCGAATGTGCATAGATTACCGAGCGCTGAACAACGTGACGATCAAGAACAGGTATCCCCTCCCAAGGATAGATGACCTGTTGGACCAGCTGAAGGGAGCCACCGTCTTCTTTAAGATCGATCTGAGGTCTGGTTATCATCAAGTCAGAGTAAAACAGGATGATATTCCGAAGATGACTTTCCGAACAAGGTACGGACATTTTGAATTCGTCGCTATGCCCTTCGGCGTGACAAATGCTCCTACTATGTTTATGGACCTTATGAATCGAGTATTCTCGGTTTTCCTTGACAAATTTGTAATAGTCTTCATCGACGATATCCTTATCTATTCGAGAAACCAAGAAGAGCACTCCGAACACCTGAAGATTGTTGGATCAAGAGAAAATGATAGAGGGGGGGGGGGGTGAATATCGTTAGAAAATTTTCGGATTCGAGGTTAAGAGAATATGCTGCAGAATAGAAAACACAGCACAAGAACTCAAGCGATTTTACTTGGTTCGGAGTCTCGGTCGACTCCTACTCCAAGGCCCATGGTCGTTGACCGTATACTGCGGGCAATTCTATATGAGCGCAAATGTTTTCAAAGAAATATTACAGTTGTAGTACAGTAAACAAAAAATTAAACTCTTCGTTACCGACGCCCGGTGTAGATCGTGCTTCGGAGCAGAGGGTCATCGTCGGTGCTTGAATCTTGAGATGGGAGGTTTCCAGAGCAGAGCGCGTGAGTCGAAGAGCGTATTGGCGTTGGAAGAATCTATTCTGAAGCCTTGGGGGTCGAGCCCCTTATATAGTTGTAACACCCCAAATTTGTCAATGTAAAATCATGACAATGTATGAAAACGGTTATAATGAAATGATATAAATTTCATGCAATCACATGCTATAAAATGTTATGAATGCATGAAATATTATATGCATGAAATATTATATTCATGAAATATTATTATCATGAAATATTAGCATGAAATATTATATTCATGAAAATGGAATATTAAAAATATTATGAAATAATATTTTTGGGATATTATGAAATATTCTGAATTCATAAAATATTATTCATATTATGAAATTTCATGATGGGCTTGGTTTATTGGGCTTGGAAATGAATGGTGCTAAAAAGAAAGTGCAAGGTGGAGGAAGCAAGGATTGAACCTTGGACCTCCTAGTTGCACTCACCATGTCATAACCAATGAACCAAGCAATATTTCATGTAGAAGGAGAAAGGAACATGCTTGTTAAGTGGGTAAGAGTGAAGAGACATGTCTTTTCATGAGAAAAGTATAAATAGGTGGAAGTTGGAGCAACTTCCTTCTTTCCTTTTCTTCTTCCTCTTCATCTTCCAAAACCGAAACCTCTCTTCTTCCTCCTTCCAATTTTCGAAAAAACCTTAGGCTAGGGTTCTAACCCTAGGGCAATTTCAAGAAGGGGAAACCAAGTGTTAACACTCCCTACCAAGACCAAGGACTACTAGAAAGAAGTTTGGAAGGAAAGGATCTTCGCATACCCTCCAAGTGTAGGGCACCCTACGATTTCAAGAAGGCGAAATTTCCAGCGCAAGGATGTAAGAATCCTCTCGCCTGCAGTATAATGGTTTATGTATGATTTCCTTGTGTTCTTGTTTTGAAAAAAATGGGAGTTCTCCCTTATACAAACTTTCGGCCACCTCTAGTAAGGGGGTCCAAGAGAAGGTGTTTGATCACACCTTGATGCATGCTAGTACCCCTAGGGATTTTATACATATATGTGTTGTTTCCAAATTTTTGGAAGAACAAAAGTTAGGGTTTGGTACCCTACAAACTTTCGGCCACCACCCATTTATGGGCCTTGGTTGCTTCTTGATGCATGAGGATATCCCTAAGAACTTAGGGTATGAATTTAGGTTACTTTGCCATCATGTGTGATAACAAGAATTAGGGTTTTGGTGCCCTACCATTTTCGGCCAAGGAAGAAAAGTTAGGGTTTTGGTGTGGCTTGCTACCTTATTGTGTTCCTATGATTAGAATGGTAGATAAAATGTTGTATATATATGTGTGTGGTTTTGTGAATGATGACTTGTCCAAAAACCCTAGAAACCCCCCACTCTACCATTCGGCCATCCCTTGTATTTAGGGTTAGTGGATGCTAATCCCACTTTGAGATATAAACCTTGTTCAATTGGTAACATGAAAGGTACTTGAGGTGTTTGTAGAAATGTTTGAATGAATGCTTACTTGGAAAACCAACTCCTCTTTACTTGTGACTTTCGGCCAACCCTAGTTCTAGGGTTGGGAAGTACCTAATGAGACCATGAAGCATGCTATTACATATGTGATATGTGTATAAATTATGTGACCTATCTTGTTAGGTATAAAAGCATGCCTTATAGCCCATGGGGCACTCTTATGACATGAATATGATGTGATTGAGATGTGGATGATAATATGCATAAAAAGGTTACTCTATTAAAACTGGGATCAAGAGCACCCGAATGCGTGGTGTGTCCCTGGGGGATCAAGAGCACCCGAAGGCGTGGTGTGTCCCTTTGAGAAGTGATTAAGAGTACCTTTAGGCATATACTTATATGAGTAATTGCATGATAAATTATTTTACTTTGGAAAGTTGTCTACCCGACTCGGAAGGGGGTCGTTAAACAAATCCAATGAGCATGTTAAGGTCATGGCATTGGTAGGACGGAAGGGTCCTGCTCTAATTAGATTGGTGGCTCGCTACCCCAATTTATTAGGGAACGCGCATGATGATGTGGTACGACAACTGGGCCCTGGATGATGATATGTTATATTGAAGTACTTACCATTATGGAACTTTTTGAAAAACATATTTTCTCATCATGTGATTTTGTTCCGTAAAGTACTTAGAGATAAATTGATGTGATATTTATGATGCTTTGATGAGATGCTTATGATGCTGATAATTCTATCTGATTATTGTGTACATGATATGATGTATTGATATGGATTTTGCGAGTAGGCCCGGATTCTTACTAAGCATGTTTTGCTTACTAGTTCCTGTTATTTTTCTTATGCTGCAGATAGCGGTAAGAAATACTCGAACTAAAGGAAGAGGCAGAGGGAAGGTTGGAGGATGTGTGTGGTGATGGCTCGGGAAAGGATGAAAGATTCTATCTACCTTAGTTTGTCTAGAATCTAACTGCTTCCTATAAAGATTGAAATTGTATTACTATACTCTGAATATATGATGATGTGACTACTCTACTGTTAGAGATATGAAACCTAAGCCATGTTAGCTAATACTATATTAATGTCTAAATTCCTATAGTATGCATGCTCAGTAAAATGCTAGATGTTACTATTTTCGGTTGCTTATGAATGCTTCTTTGTATATGCTCTTTTGCATGTATCTAAGGCTAGATAACTTTGCTATATGCTTACTTGAGATTTCATGCTATAGTGTGTTAAATGCTTTCCATATTAGGTTGTAAATGCATGTAGATATAAATGAATTATTTGATTGGAAAACCTTGCTTGGTAATTTAGTGTTCAATAAGCATGCTTATTACTAGTTCATGTATTGTAACTGTTTTGTTGGATATACATGTTTATATGATTGCATGATATGAATGTGTGGACCCGTAACCCCGCCTTTAGGGTAGATATAAGGTCGGGCGTTACAAGTTGGTATCAGAGCAGATTTCCCCTCCATCACACACACATCAAGCTTCCTTCTGCCGCTTCCAAGTAAGAAATCCTAAACTCGCTTATATTATTTCATGTACAGTAATGATATTGATAGAAATGATTTATGCTTGCATGATATAGAAATGATTAATGCTTGCATGAAGTAGTGTTTATGATAATTGAATTATCACCTGTATAATGTATATGATAAGTAATTGTAAGATAGGTGAACATGAACACTATTTTGATAATTTAGAACTTGGGTAGGAGAGTGGTTACATATAGTAATCACCAGGGTAAACTACACCATGTCATTTTTTTTCAATTCCAGATGTTGCCTGAGGACTACCCTGAGAGATGTCGCGAGCTGCTGGAGCAGATAGAGACTGTTAGGGATTGGCCGGTTCTGGGAATCCAAGGCACCATAGGATTCTTGGATCGGCTCTTCTGGAAACTGGAGCGGGAAGGGTTTCCAGCCACGGACGATCATAGGATCGGAGCTTTACTCCGTTCTTTGCCCAACCGGGCAAGAGAGGTAGCACACCAGATCTGGGGACAGCACCGATGTCGTATGCCCTATACGAGGTTGTGCAGGCAGCTCCTTCGCCATGAGTTCCCAGCGGACCTGGGAGACTCGGAGGAGGACCCTGACTCCGAGGAGGACCCTGAGGAGGACCCTGAGCCGTCCGGAGGAGGACCCTGAGGAGGATCCGAGCCGTTGAGGAGGATCCTGAGCCCTTCGAGGAGGATCCCGAGCCCTTCGAGGAGGACCCCGAGCCGTTCGAGGAGGACCCCGAGCCCTTCGGGGAAGACCCCGAACTCTTCGAGGAGGATCCAGCGCTGCTGGAGATGTTCGAGGAAGACCTCGAAGCAGACGAGGAGATTCTCGAGATTGAAGATGAGGACCCGATGGGGACAGTTGAGGATCCTGAGGCGGCCCAGAGGGTGATGAGCGAGGAGATAGTAGGCGTCGCTATGTTATTCTTTATGTTGGGCATCACGGCAGCCCGTCTCGCTCACTGAGTGGACTAGTTTATATGTAGACTTATAAGAATGAATAAAATAAATTTTAGTTGGTACAATAAATAAAATCTCATTTATCCTATATTGATCATGCGACACATAAGGACAGCTACAAGAGCTTCTCGACAAGGGACTTATTCGCCCTAGTCATTCCCCCTGGGGAGCTCCCGTACTGTTCGTCAAAAAGAAGGACGGGTCGATGCGTATGTGTATCGACTATCGGGCATTAAACAATGTGACCATAAAGAACAGGTACCCTCTACCCAGGATAGATGACCTGTTCGATCAGTTAAAGGGAGCTACGGTTTTCTCTAAGATCGATCTGAGGTCTGGTTATCACCAAGTCCGGGTGAAAAATGAGGATATACCCAAAACTGCTTTCCGGACGAGATACGGACATTATGAGTTCGTAGTGATGCCGTTTGGAGTTACTAATGCTCCGGCAATATTCATGGATCTTATGAATCGGATTTTCTCGGCATTTCTCGACAGATTTGTGATCGTCTTCATCGACGACATCCTTATTTATTCGAGGACTTCGAAGAGCATGCAGAGCACCTGAGTATAGTATTACAGATTCTTCAGAAAGAACAACTGTATGCTAAATTTTCTAAATGTGAGTTCTGGCTGAATCAAGTATCATTCTTGGGCATATCATCTCCAAGGACGGAGTGATGGTCGACCCAATTAAAATTGAGGCCGTAAGTAACTGGTCCAGACCCAAGAATGCAGTGAAGTCAGAAGTTTTCTGGGGTTAGCGGTTACTACAGAAAATTCGTAGAGAATTTCTCTCGGATTGCGGCTCCTATGACAGCTCTTACAAAGAAAGATAAGAAATATATCTGGACCGACGAATGCGAGAAGAGTTTCTCTGAACTGAAAAGGAGGCTGACTAGCGCTCCTATATTGACTCTTCCGAAAGTGATACGGGTTTCGATATGTACAGCGACGCATCCAAACTTGGACTCGGAGCTGTACTTATGCAAAATGGGAAGGTAATTGCCTACGCCTCTAGGCAACTGAAAGAACATGAAAAGAATTATCCTACCCATGATTTGGAATTAGCAGCGGTGGTCTTTGCGCTGAAAGTATGGAGGCATTATTTATATGGCACTCAGTGCAAGGTCTTTACTGATCACCAGAGTCTGCGGTATTTCTTCACCCAGAAAGACCTGAATATGCGACAACGCCGATGGCTCGAGTTGGTCAAGGATTATGATTGTGAGATCCTGTACCATCCGGGAAAAGCCAACAAGGTAGCGGATGCTCTCAGTAGAAAATCATGTGCTACTTTAATATCTTTGTCGGCTTTGTCACAACCCTTAGGGAAAGAGATTATGGATTTCGGAATCGAGATTATATCGGGACAGCTTTCTACTCTACAGATTGCGCCGACATTATTTGATGGTATTCTGGAGAAGCAGAATCTTGATCCGAGTCTTCAGAGAATCAAGCAAGAGATTCTTGAAGGCAAGGGCGAGGGATTCCGGATTTCCGATAGTGGAGTTTTATATCTCCGGGATCGATTATGCGTTCCCGACGACTCCGACTTACGGACAAGGATACTCGAGGAAGCTCACGGCACACCTTACGCGATGCATCCTGGGTCTACCAAGATGTATCAAGATCTGAAAGGTAAATTTTGGTGGTCCGGCATGAAGAAAGATGTAGCCCATTATATTAGCATGTGTTTGACCTGCCAGAGGGTCAAAGCAGAACACCAGAGACCTGGGGGAGTTCTGCAGCCTCTACCTATTCCCGAGTGGAAATGGGAGGACATATCTATGGATTTTATATCAGGGCTGCCTCGGACTACAAATGGATATGATAGTATATGGGTGATTGTAGACCGGCTGACCAAGTCCGCGCATTTTCTGGCTATCAGGATGACTTATTCAGTTGAGCAGTGGCTCAACTGTACGTCAAGGAATTGTCCGACTACACGGGGTTCCCAAGACCATCGTCTCTGACCGAGACGGTCGATTTACTTCTGATTTTTGGGGACACGTGCAGAAGGCCCTTGGCACGAAGCTGAAGTTCAGTACAGCCTTTCACCCCCAGACTGACGGGCAGACTGAACGGGTAAACCAGATACTAGAAGATATGTTACGAGCTTGCGCCTTGGACTTCAAGGGAAGCTGGTGTCGATACCTGAGCCTGGCAGAGTTTGCTTATAACAACAGTTATCAGGCTACTATCGGGATGGCACCGTACGAAGCACTGTACGGAAGAAAATGCAGATCTCCTTTATGCTGGCATGAGAGTGGTGAAAAGAGGGAGATGGGACTCCAGACTGATATGATTGATGAGACCACTCAGGCCATAAAGAATATCCGCCAGAGGATAGAGACTGCACAGAGTCGGCAGAAGAGCTACGCTGATAAGCGACGCAGACCGCTCGAGTTCGAGGTTGGGGATTCGGTGTTCTTGAAGGTAGCCCCTATGAAAGGGGTGATGAGATTCGGAAAGAAGGGGAAGCTGAGTCCGCGATACGTGGGACCCTATCGGATTTTGAGACGAGTAGGCAAAGTGGCCTACGAACTGGAGTTACCGCCAGAAATGGCGGCTATCCACAATGTCTTCCATGTGTCGATGCTCAAGAAGTGTATCCCTGAGGCGTTTCAAATTATAGAACCTCCACCAGTGCAAGAAGAGGAGAGTCTTAGTTCCGAACGCCGACCGATCCAGATCCTCGATCGGGAAGTTAAAAGACTAAGGAACAAGGAAATATCCTTAGTAAAGGTTCTGTGGCGGAACGAGCAGTTCGAAGAAGCCACCTGGGAACAGGAAGATACGATGCGATCAAAGTATCCGGAACTATTTTAAAGTTCGGGACGAACTTTTTATAAGGTGTGTAGGATTGTAACACCCAATTTTACAATTGAATACCTGGGGAATTGTTTAAAGTTCGGGACGAACTTTCTATAAGAGGGGAGGATTGTAACACCCCAAATTTGTCAATGTAAAATCATGACAATGTATGAAAATGGCTATAATGAAATGATATGAATTTCATGCAATCACATGCTATAAAATGTTATGAATGCATGAAATATTATATGCATGAAATATTATATTCATGAAATATTATTATCATGAAATATTAGCATGAAATATTATATTCATGAAAATGGAATATTAAAAATATTATGAAATAATATTTTTGGGATATTATGAAATATTCTGAATTCATAAAATATTATTCATATTATGAATTTCATGATGGGCTTGGTTTATTGGGCTTGGAAATGAATGGTGCTAAAAAGAAAGTGCAAAGTGGAGGAAGCAAGGATTGAACCTTGGACCTCCTAGTTGCACTCACCATGTCATAACCAATGAACCAAGCAATATTTCATGTAGAAGGAGAAAGGAACATGCTTGTTAAGTGGGTAAGAGTGAAGAGACATGTCTTTTCATGAGAAAAGTATAAATAGGTGGAAGTTGGAGCAACTTCTTCTTTTTTCTTCTTCCTCTTCATCTTCCAACCGAAAACCCTTTCTCCCCTTTCCATTTTCGAAACCAACACCTAGGGTTCTAACCCTAGGGCAATTGCAAGAAGGGGAACCAAGTTAACATCTCCTACCAAGACCAAGGACTACTAGAAAGAAGTTTGGAAGGAAAGGATCTTGCATACCCTCCAAGTGTAGGGCACCCTACGATTTCAAGAAGGCGAAATTTCCAGCGCTAGGATGTAAGAATCCTCTCGCCTGCAGTATAATGGTTTATGTATGATTTCCTTGTGTTCTTGTTTTGAAAAAATGGGAGTTCTCCCTTATACAAACTTTCGGCCACCTCTAGTAAGGGGGTCCAAGAGAAGGTGTTTGATCACACCTTGATGCATGCTAGTACCCCTAGGGATTTTATACATATATGTGTTGTTTCCAAATTTTTGGAAGGACAAAAGTTAGGGTTTGGTACCCTACAAACTTTCGGCCACCACCCATTTATGGGCCTTGGTTGCTTCTTGATGCATGAGGATATCCCTAAGAACTTAGGGTATGAATTTAGGTTACTTTGCCATCATGTGTGATAACAAGAATTAGGGTTTTGGTGCCCTACCATTTTCGGCCAAGGAAGAAAAGTTAGGGTTTTGGTGTGGCTTGCTACCTTATTGTGTTCCTATGATTAGAATGGTAGATAAAATGTTGTATATATATGTGTGTGGTTTTGTGAATGATGACTTGTCCAAAAACCCTAGAAACCCCCCACTCTACCATTCGGCCATCCCTTGTATTTAGGGTTAGTGGATGCTAATCCCACTTTGAGATATAAACCTTGTTCAATTGGTAACATGAAAGGTACTTGAGGTGTTTGTAGAAATGTTTGAATGAATGCTTACTTGGAAAACCAACTCCTCTTTACTTGTGACTTTCGGCCAACCCTAGTTCTAGGGTTGGGAAGTACCTAATGAGACCATGAAGCATGCTATTACATATGTGATATGTGTATAATTATGTGACCTATCTTGTTAGGTATAAAAGCATGCCTTATAGCCCATGGGGCACTCTTATGACATGAATATGATGTGATTGAGATGTGGATGATAATATGCATAAAAAGGTTACTCTATTAAAACTGGGATCAAGAGCACCCGAATGCGTGGTGTGTCCCTGGGGGATCAAGAGCACCCGAAGGCGTGGTGTGTCCCTTTGAGAAGTGATTAAAGAGTACCTTTAGGCATATACATATATGAGTAATTGCATGATAAATTATTTTACTTTGGAAAGTTGTCTACCCGACTCGGAAGGGGGTCGTTAAACAAATCCAATGAGCATGTTAAGGTCATGGCATTGGTAGGACGGAAGGGTCCTGCTCTAATTAGATTGGTGGCTCGCTACCCCAATTTATTAGGGAACGCGCATGATGATGTGGTACGACAACTGGGCCCTGGATGATGATATGTTATTTTGAAGTACTTACCATTATGGAACTGTTTTGAAAAACATATTTTCTCATCATGTGATTTTGTTCCGTAAAGTACTTAGAGATAAATTGATGTGATATTTATGATGCTTTGATGAGATGCTTATGATGCTGATAATTCTATCTGATTATTGTGTACATGATATGATGTATTGATATGGATTTTGCGAGTAGGCCCGGATTCTTACTAAGCATGTTTTGCTTATAGTTCCTGTTATTTTTCTTATGCTGCAGATAGCGGTAAGAAATACTCGAACTAAAGGAAGAGGCAGAGGGAAGGTTGGAGGATGTGTGTGGTGATGGCTCGGGAAAGGATGAAAGATTCTATCTACCTTAGTTTGTCTAGAATCTAACTGCTTCCTATGAAAGATTGAAATTGTTTTGCTATACTCTGAATGTATGATGACTGTGACTACTCTACTGTTAGAGATATGAAACCTAACCATGTTAGCTAATACTATCCTTAATGTCTAAATTTTGTAATATGCATGCTAAGTAAAATGTTAGATAATTGCATTTTCTGTTCCTTATGAATGCTTCTTTTGTATATGCTTCTTTTGCATGTATCTAAGGCTAGATAACCTTTGCTATATGCTTACTTGAGATTTCATGCTATAGTGTGCTAAATGCTTTCCATATTAGGTTGTAAACGCATGTAGATATAAATGAATTATTTGATTGGAAAACCTTGCTTGGTAATTTAGTGTTCAATAAGCATGCTTATTACGAGTTCATGTATTGTAACTGTTTTGTTTGGATATACATGTTTCATATGATTGCATGATATGAATGTGTGGACCCGTAACCCCGCCTTTAGGGTAGATATAAGGTCGGGCGTTACAATAGTGCACTTGGGGGTGCCCTGGACGTTGGGGGCGCCCTCCACGTGTCTCCCGATCCATAAACCCTCATCCGCAACTCGGTCAGCCCTTATCCCTCCAGGATCGGGCTCAAGGTTTGATGGGGGCGCCCGAGAAGTAGGGGGCGCCCGGGTTGACTTTGTCAGCAGGCTTCTCGGTTGGATAAGTTTCTATCGCTTCATTGGCTTGGACCCAGGGCGCCCGAGAGATCCGGGGCTTCCCGGAGCAAGGGGGCGCCCGGCCCAGTGTGCTTCCGAAGCGTTTTCTTGTTTAACTCTTGTTTGGCTTTGACTTAGGGCGCCCGGGACCTCTCGAGAGCCCAACCCAGCTGCTACCCCTCTCCTTTGGGGCGTTCTGAGCTGCAGAAACTCGTTCCTTCGGTCTTGCATCCTGGGTTAGTACCAAACAAAACAAAGCAAGCATGTTAGTGAATTTTACAGTCGTAGATGTCTTGGTTCTGACTTTGGGTCTCCAAAATGGAACCCTAGGTCGAACCGACACCTACTGTTCCCTCGACGGGGAGCGCGTCCTCACCTACTCCTCTCGGGAGAATTTACCTGTTGCCATCCGGCTCCTCCGTTTGGACTTTTGCCCAGCTGTCCTTCGCCAGGTGCCTACCAGTCCTTCGCCAGGTCTTCAGTACCAAGCAGTCCTTCGCCTGGTGCCTAGCAGTCCTTCACTAGGTCTTAGTCTCCTAGCAGCCCTTCGCTAGGTGCCCAGCAGCCCTTCGCCAGGTCTTATGGTTTCGATGCCTAGTTGTCCTTCGCTAGGTGCCTAGCAGTCCTTCGCTAGGACATCAATCTACACACTTAAGTAACATGTTAGATAAACATAACATCTTAACTTTTGAACTCTTTGCCATTATCAAAACCAAGGTTCGACTTGGGTGCTGTCTGCACCAACAATCTCCTCCTTTTTCATTTATGGCAACCCGATTCAAAAAGTTAAGTTAATCAAAACAAGTGAAATACCAGTTTTGTTTCCTCCCCCTGGAAGGAATCTCCCCCAAGGTTTTTCAAAGGTTCGTGGGGTTTGAAAAATTTCTAAGTCTAAAGATGGAATTAATTTTTCAACGGTCAGAACATTTTTCAAAAGAAGTTTTAGAAAACATATTCCAAAAAAAAATTTGGTTGGGCACTTGGAAAATTTATACTTAGACATTTTACATTTAGAAAAATTTTCAAGTTAATAACTTAGACAATTTTCTATACATTTCCGAAAATTTTTTTTTAATCTCTTCAGTACTTTTAGAAAGTTTATACTTAGAAACTTTTCTTATTTGAGAAGTTTGAACATAAGTACTTAGAGATAACAAACACTTTAAGTCAAGTACTTAGACACAATTTTGAAAAATGGTTTAAGTCAAGTACTTGGAAATTTTTGAAAATAATTTAAGTCTAGTACTTGGAAATTTTTGAAAACAATTTAAGTCAAGTACTTAGAAATTTTTGAAAACAATTTAAGTCAAGTACTTAGAAATTTTTGAAAACAGACGATTTTGAATGCAACTTTAAATTAAGTACTTTTTGAAGAAAGGATAAAGAAAATTTTGAAATTTTGAATTTTGTAAAAATTTTAATTTTCAACTCTTCTCTCCTTTTCACTCTCTCCCCCTTTGCCATATATCAAAAAAAAACAAAGCAATATAGAAAAACTAAATTGCACAAGGATATTGTAAAAGAATAATATGTTGTACTGAACCAATTCAAGATATAAACTAGACCAAATCAATTTGATATTTCTCTGTCGGGTCCTGTCTAACCCAATTAGCTACTTACTAACTGTTATAAACAGTAGTTTTTGCTAGGGTTAGTCAAGTTAAGTGTTCTGTTCAAGTTAGATTTTCTAAACTTGACACTTAACCTGATTATTATTTCATTTGTATTTAGTGCCCCAATTACTGCAGATGCACTGACTTAAAGCATCTTGAATTAAGGCAAAGACCTAAGCATTTCAAGCCATTCTAGGTTATCAGTCAAAAGTACCCTAAGGTGCTTGTGAGATGCTGGCTTCTAGATCTATAGGTGCATGCAGTTCTAGGGTTAGGGCCTAGGCTAAGTCCATTTTCGAAAAAGCCCTAGTTTTGAAGGGGGTAGTTTTTCCAAAAAAACTAAGTCAAAAAATTGATTTTTAAAATTGTAAAGAGATTTTGAAAATCAAGTAAAGCAGTTTTAAAATTATTTTAGAGACTGATTTTAAAATCGAGTAAAGCAATAAAAAAACAGAAGTAGAGTAATCCTATTCTACCAAGTATAATCCTAACTGCCTTCTTAGTGAACTGAACTCAGACTCAGGTAGGGGTTTGGTGAATATGTCAGCTAAGTTAGATTTAGAGTCTACATGCTTAAGGACTATCTCACTCCTGGCTACATGATCTCTTACAAAGTGGTGTTTAACTTCTATGTGTTTTGTTCTGGAATGTTGGATTGGGTTCTTAGTTAGATTAATTGATCTTATATTATCAATGTAGACATGAGTTTGGGTGTAGTTAAGTTGGATGTCCTTAAGAGTGTGCATCATCCATAAGAGTTGTGCTACACACTCTCCTAAGGCTACATACTCAACTTCAGTTGTGGATAGAGCTACACAGTGTTGTTTTCTGCTGCACCAACTTACTAGACTATTTCCTAATAGTTGACGGCTTCCACTTGTGCTCTTTCTATCTAATTTACAACCAGCGTAATCAGAATCAGAGTATCCTAACAAGTCAAAGGTTGAGGTCCTAGGATACCAAATCCCTACATTTAGGGTGCCCTTAACATATCTTAGTATTCTTTTTAGGGTTGCTAAGTGCATTTCCTTAGCACAAGTTTGGTATCTAGCACACATTCCTATGGCAAAGAGGATATCAAGTCTGCTGGCTGTAAGGTACAGTAGACTTCCAATCATACTTCTATAGAGTTTTAGGTCTACTGGTTTACCATCAGGGTCACTATCTATTTTTACATTTGTGGCCATGGGAGTACTTATGCTTTTAGAGTTATCCATTTTAAATTTCTTTATTAATTCCTTAGCATATTTGGATTGATGGACGTAATTTTCATATTAGCATATTTGGATTGATGGATTTAGGAAATTTGAGTTAGTCGACCCAAAGATTATGTCATCGACGTAGATTTGGGCAATAAAGATTTCTTTTCCTAAGGTTTTAATAAATAGGGTTGAGCCAATTTGTCCTTGTTTAAATTCTTTAGAAATTAGGTAGGTTGATAAGCGTTCATACCAGGCCCTAGGTGCTTGTTTTAGTCAATAAAGTGCTTTAGTGAGTTTGTAGACATGGTCAGGTCTTTCTAAGTCCTCAAAACCAGGGGGTTGTCCTATATAGACTTCTTCCTTAATGAATCCATTTAGAAAAGCTGACTTTACATCCATTTGGTATAGCTTAAATCCTTTATGGGATGCAAAGGCTAATGACATCCTAATGGACTCAAGTCTAGCTACCGGGGCATAGGTTTCGTGATAATCTAACCCTTCTACTTTACTGAACCCTTTTGCTACTAAGCGGGCTTTATTTCTAACTATTTCTCCTTGATCGTTTAGCTTATTCCTAAAAACCGACTTAGTGTCAATGATGGATTTGCCCTCAGGTTTAGGTATTAGTTCCCAGACTTGGTTTCTTTCAAATTGGGCTAACTCTTCTTGCATAGCTATGATCCAATCAGGATCAGGTAGGGCTTCCTCTATAGTCTTAGGTTCAATTTTTGAAATCATGCTAAGTAAGGTTTCTATAGGAAGACCTAGTTCTGACTCCTAAAGTTGGATCACCCATAATTTGATCAGTTGGGTGACTGAGTCTGGGTTTCTTAGTTTTTCTGGAACTTGGTTCAGCCTCAGGTTCTGCTGGTCGGTTTGGTTCAATATTTGGTTCACCTACTCGGGTTGGTTCAATAGTTGGTTCAATTAACTCACTAGTTGGTTCAATAGTCAGTTCATTTATGGGTTCAATTAGAGATTCAACAGCTTGTTCATTATCTTCTTGATCAGTATTTGATGAATTTAGATCTGGATTATCAGATTTTGAGTTGATTTCTTCATCAAATATTAGATTTGTTGTTTCTTCAATTTTCTTAGTTTGTTTGTTGTAAACCCTATAGGCTCTACTTGTTGTCGAATATCCTAAGAAAATGTCTGGGGATGACTTAGACTGGAATTTACCTAGATAGTCCTTGGTATTTAGGATATGGACTTTGCACCCAAAGACCTTTAGGTAATGTAGGTTTGGAAGTCTATGGTAGTATAATTCCTAGGGTGTTTTATTGTGTCGTTTGTTAATTAGTACCCTATTTTGGATGTAGTAGGCCATACTAACAGCTTCTACCCAATATTGGTTAGGTAGGTTAAATTCATTGAGCATAGCCCTAGCGACTTCCTGTAGGGTTCTATTTTTCCTTTCAACTATCCTATTTTGCTGGAGGGTTCTAGGACATGAAAATTCGTGTATATAACCATTTACCTTACAAAATTCCTCAAATCGTTGATTTTTAAACTCTCCCCCGTGGTCACTCCTAAGTTTTTTAATCTTGGTATCGTTTTGATTTTCAATTAACTTACAAAAATCATTGAATAGGTTTAGCGTTTCATCTTTGGTCTTTAAAAACCTAACCCAGGTAAACCTAGAGTAATCACCAACTATTACTAAGCAGTACCGGTTTCCGCTTAGTGACTTGGCTCCATGTGAATCAAATAGGTCAAGGTGCAGGAGCTCAAGTGTGGTTTAAGTTAGATCAGACTGAATTAGTTTGTGATTAGACCTGGTTTGTTTACCTTGATTACATGATTTACATATTAAGTTTTCATGATTCTTAATTTTAGGGATACCTTTAATTAGGCCAAGTTGGGTGACTTTTGAAATCAATCTCAGATTAGTGTCACCTAATCTCCTATGCCAGAGGTTCGATTGTTCTAACTGAGTTAACATGCATTTAGGTACTAGGGGTAGATTTATAGTGTAAACATTATTTTTTCTAGTGCTCTTAAGTAGAATTTCTGAGTCTTGCAAGTTTCTAATCAGGCAGTTAGAGTTGGTGAAGGTAACTACATAACCAATATCACATAATTGACTTATGCTAAGCAAGTTAAAATTAAAGTCTTCAACCAAGAGAACCTTTTTAATAACAAAGTCTGATTTAAGTTCAATGTTACCTGACCCAATTACCTTGAGTGTAGCATTGTTGCCAAATGCTACTGAGCCCAGGTTCTTGAACTTGAGTTTAGTGAATTTCAATTTATCTCCAATCATGTGTCTGGAGCACCCGCTATCCAACATCCATTGGTCCAAATCTATATGTTCCTACACATAAAGAGTTTTGTTGATTTGGATCCAATTAGATTCAGGAATAACCTAAATTGATTTTCACAGTCTAGTCTATCTCACCCAAATCTAGGGTTATCAATCATGTTAGCCTTATAGGTTTTTTTGAGACAGGTTTTAGTAGGTAGAATTATTTTGAAAAATTATGATTTATTTTGAAAGACTTAAATTAATTTTGAAAACAATTGTTTTGAGTTTAATTTTTAAAAAAATGTTTGAATCTACAACTAACTGAAAATTTGTGTTAGATTCGAATTTGACAAAGAATAATTTGAATTTGAATTTCAAAAATTGGCTTCCAGGTCTTGGCGAGGCACTAGGCCTTCTTTGGTCGTAGCCTTATTGGATTATCAACCCTTTCCTTGACAAAGGCTTTTAATGAAATTTCATTTTCAAAATTACTTTTTGAAAAATTCTGGTCTAGCTAGTTTGGGTCTTGGATCGGTAGCTTCGGCAAGTTTCACCAGTCTAGAGAGACCAAGTAGAGTATACTTGATCTTATTAGAAGAGGCTTTCCTAACGTACTATCATCTCACCGCCACCCAATACTATGTTGTTCAAATTTCAGTTAAGTTGGTTCAGTCCTTAAACTAACCATTCCTAAGTCTAAGCATGGTAAATTGCAGAAATTAAATAAACAAGCAATCATGCAATTTAAAAAAAAATAGAAATTTATCTAACTATGAATATTGTTTTTAATTTGGCTCCCCCCTGGACTAAAGCCACGATAATGGTTTGGCAAGATGTGAATCTTGTCCTTGGGGATCCAATACTGATTTGATCCAGTTTGTTTATTCAGGCACAGTTTGGGTACCCATGCCTGAATTTTAGGTCTAGACTGGTTTAATACAGCATAGTATGATCTTTGTCTAGACTTGGTTCTATAACCTAACCCGGATCGATTTAGAATCGACTTCTGTTTTCCAAGAATCATGTCAAGACCCTTGGAACCAGAAGTGAACCATTCTAAGGCTGATCTTAGGTCCTTGACTTGAGTTTTCAAGGAGGAGTTCTCTTTCTCAAGTTTTTCAACTTGAGTAGAGGTTCCTTCTTGAACCTTCTCAGTTAAGGATCTAGAGTCAGCTCCCTCTTTCAGGAGTTTTACTTCCTGTCGAAGAGATTCGACTCGGAGTTTGGCTTTCGCCAAGTATCGAGAAAGATAGGCAATTAATTCGTTTAACTGATTTCTAGTAAAACCACTTATAGTGATTTCGCCATCTTCTGAGAACGTGAGTTTGCCGTCGTCTGGTTCAGATTCTGACTCGGTCTCGATTTCTTCTGAGGCGGTTAGTGCGAGCAGGTTCGATTGTGGGACCTCTTCTTCTTCTGAGGAGGAGGACTCGTCCCACGTTGCCTGAAGTGCTTTCTTCTTTCTTGTCTTCTTTGTTTCCTTCAGAGTAGGACATTCAGTCTTGTAGTGACCCTTATTTTTGCATTCGTAATAGGTCACATTTGGTTTGTTCTTCTCATTTGAAGGTTCAGCTGGTTCTTCCTTCCTTCGGCTGGCTTTCCTTCTGTTGGTCTGGTTTTTTAGTTCTTTGTAGTACTCCCGAGCTAGCCGAACCAGCTTAGGTCGATTTCCTTCGATTTCTTCTAAGTCTGAGTCTGAATCGGACTCGGGTGTAGGTTGAGGCTTCTTCTTGGTTATTTTTCCAGTTTTACCTGCAACAAAACCGATGCCTTTCTCGGCCAGGGTGCAGTTAGTCTGCTCATGCAATTCTAGTTCAGAAAACAGTTCATCTAACTTGATTTTAGAAAGATCCCTTAAAACTTTGTACACATCTACCATAGATGCCCACAAAGTATTTCTAGGGAAGGCATTAAGAGCATACATGATCAGATCACGATTCTCTACCTTGTGGCCGATGGTGTGTAGACCGTTCATCAGCTCTTGAATTCTGACGTGGAACTGAGCTGCAGATTCGCTGTCGTTCATCTTGATGGTATATAGCTTAGCTTGTTCAGTAGAAGGTCCCTCATGCTGATTCGGATATCAGAGGTTCCTTCGTGTAATTCAATCAGCTTGCCCCAGAGTTCCTTTGTGCTGTTGAATGGACCCACCCGGTTCAACTCTTCTTTGGTTAGACCGCGTTGAAGTGTTTGAGTTGCTTTGGCATCGGCTTCAATTTTCCTTTTTAGGGCGGTATCCCATTCAGTGTAGGATTGTTGTACTCTGTCAGCATTCTTCGGAATTTCCAGTCCAGACTGGATTATTATCCACATGTCCACCTGAGTTTTCAGGTGGACCTCCATCCGACTTTTCCAGTAGGAGAAGTCCTCCCCACTGAAAAGCGGTGGTCTGGCGGTACTAAAGCCTTCTTGCATGGCCATTTAGGAATTACTGAAAAGAGAGAGAAACGAAAAAAATGTCCCAAGACTTGGTCTTGGATAACCAGTGCGGGAAAAAAAACTTATCGAGTGGTGTGGCACCAACATCGATTAACGATAAAATTTTGAAAAGAAAAAAATAAAATTAGTTCGAAGAAAATCCAAAAAAACATTCTCAAATTGGTGGTTGCACCAAATTTGAGCTTCCCCGCTCTGATACCACTTGTTGGATCGAGAGAAAACGATAGAGGGGGGGGGGGTGAATAACGTTAGAAAATTTTCGGATTCGAGGTTAAGAGAATGCGCAGCGGAATAGAAAACACAGCACAAGAACTCAAGCGATTTTACTTGGTTCGGAGTCGCGGTCGGCTCCTACTCCAAGGCCCACGATCATTCACCATTTACTGTGGGCAATTCTATATGAGCGCAAATGTTTTCAAAGAAATATTACAGTTGTAGTACAGTAAACAAAAAATTAAACTCTTCGTTACCGACGCCCGGTGTGGATCGTGCTTCGGAGCAGAGGGTCGTCGTCGGCGCTTGAATCTCGAGATGGGAGGTTTCCGGAGCAGAGCGCGTGAGTCGAAGAGCGTATTGGCGTTGGAAGAATCCGTTCTGAAGCCTTGGGGGTCGAGCCCCTTATATAGTGCACTTAGGGGCGCTGTGGACGTTGGGGGCGCCCTCCACGTGTCTCCCAATCCTCAAACCCTCATCCGCAACTCGGTCAACCCTTATCCCTCCAGGATCGGGCTCAGGGTTTGACGGGGGCGCCCGGGAAGCAGCGGGCGCCCGGGTTGACTTTGTCAGCAGGCTTCTCGGGTGGATAAGCTTCTATCGCTTCGTTGGCTTGGACCCAGGGCGCCCGGGAGCACGGGGCGCCCGGGAGCAAGGGGCGCCTAGCCCAGTGTGCTTCCGAAGTGTTTTCATGCTTAACTCTTGTTTGGCTTTGACTTAGGGTGCCCGGGACCTCCCGGGCGCCCAACCCAACTGCTGCCCCTCTCCTTTGGGGCGTTTTGAGCTGCAGAAACTCGTTTCTTCGGTCCCGCATCTAGGGTTAGTACCAAACAAAACAAAGCAAGCATGTTAGTGAATTTTATAGCCGTAGTTGTCTTGGTTCTGACTTTGGGTCTCCAAAATGGAACCCTAGGTCGAACCGATGCCTACTGTTCCCTCGACGGGGAACGCGTCCTCACCTACTCCTGTCGGGAGAATTTACCTGTTGACATCCGGCTCCTCCGGTTGGACTTTTGCCCCGCTGTCCTTCGCCAGATGCCTAGCAGTCCTTCGCTAGGTCTTCAGTACCAAGCAGTCCTTCGCCTGGTGCCTAGTAGCCCTTTGCTAGGTCTTAGTCTCCTAGCAGCCCTTCGCTAGGTGCCCAGCAGCCCTTCGCCAGGTGCCCAACAGCCCTTCGCCAGGTCTTAGGGTTTTGATGCCTAGCTGTCCTTCACTAGGTGCCTAGCAGTCCTTCGCTAGGACTTCAATCTGCACACTTAAGTAACATGTTAGATAAACATAACATCTTAACTTTTGAACCCTTTGTCATTATCAAAACCAAGGTTCGACTTGGGTGTTGTCTGCACCAACAAAGATAGTATTATAGATTCATCGGGAAAAGCAACTGTACGCAAAGTTCTCCAAATGCGAGTTCTGGCTCGACCAAGTTGCCTTTTTGGGTCATATTATTTTCAAAGACGGAGTTATGGTAGAACCAATAAAGATTGAAGCTGCGAGGAACTGGAGCAGGCCGAAGAACGCCTGTGAAATCAGAAGCTTCCTTGGGCTGGCAGGCTATTATCGAAAATTTGTGGAGGACTTCTCAAGAATTGCAGCCCCTCTAATGGCTCTCACCCGGAAGAATAAAAAGTACGAATGGACAGAAAACTACGAAAGGAGTTTCTTGGAACTAAAAAGAAGACTTACAAGTGCTCCGATTCTTACTCTTCCGGAAAGTAACTAGAGCTTCGACATGTACAGCGACGCCTCCAAATTGGGACTCGGAGCTGTACTTATGCAGAGTGGTAAAGTCATTGCCTACGCCTCTAGACAACTCAAAGAACATGAAAAGAACTACCCCACTCACGATCTAGAACTGGCCGCCGTGGTCTTCGCTCTCAAAATATGGAGGCATTATCTATATGGTGCGCAGTGTAGGATTTATACAGACCACCAGAGTCTGCGATACTTCTTCACTCAGAAAGACCTAAATATGAGACAACGCCGATGGCTTGAGTTAGTGAAGGACTACGACTACGAGATCTTCTACCATCCAGGGAAGGCAAACAAAGTGGCTGTTGCACTCAGCCAGAAGTCCAGTGCCACCTTGATGTCCTTATCGGTATTACCCCACCCACTCGAAAGAGAAATTATGAATTACGGGGTCGAGATCATTTCCAGACAGCTTTCTACCATGACCATATCACCGACGCTGTTCGATGACATATTAGAAAAACAAAATGGTGATCTGAGTCTTCAGAGAATCAAGCAGGAGATTCTAGAAGGAAAGGGCGATGGTTTTCATATCGCCGACAATGGAGTATTATACCTTAGGGATCGTCTATGTATCCCTAATGATCCGGAGCTGCGGAAGGAAATATTAGCAGAAGCTCACGTAACCCCTTATTCGATGCATCCGGGATCCACCAAACTGTATCAAGACCTGAAGGAGAAATTCTGGTGGTTCGGTATGAAGAGGGACGTGGCTCAGCATGTCAGCACTTGCCTGACCTGCCAACAAGTGAAAGCGGAACACCAGCGACCCGGAGGAGTTCTGCAGCCACTTCCAATTCCAGAATGGAAATGGGAAGATATCTCTATGGATTTCATTTCAGGACTTCCCAAGACTACGAACGGATATGATGCGATATGGGTAATTGTGGATAGATTGACGAAGTCTGCCCATTTCCTAGCAATCAAGATGACCTATTCGATTGAGCAACTAGCTCAATTATATGCTAAGTAGATAATCAGACTTCACGGAGTTCCCAAGACCATCATCTCAGATAGGGACGGTCGCTTTACCTCACATTTTTGGGAATGCGTCCAAAAGTCTGTTGGCACTAAACTACGATTCAGTACCGCCTTCTACCCTCAGACTGACGGGCAAACTGAACGAGTGAATCAAGTACTAGAGGACATGTTACGGGCTTGTGCCCTAGATTTCAAGGAGAGTTGGTGTTGATATCTGTGCTTAGATGAATTCGCTTACAATAATAGCTACCAAGATACTATCAGAATGACACCATATGAATCTTTGTACGGGAGAAGATATAGGTCTCCGATCTGTTGGTACGAAAGTGGCGAAAAGAAGGAAATGGGGCTCAAGATGGATTTTATCGACGACACCACCCGAGCTATACAGAACATCCGACAACGAATAGAAGCTGCTCAGAGCCGGAAGAAGAATTCTGCGGATGTCCGACGTAGGCCCCTGGAATTCGATGTTGGAGATTTGGTATTCCTCAGAGTAGACCCTATGAAAGGGGTAACGAGATTCGGGAAGAAAAGAAAACTATGTCTGCGTTATGTGGGACCGTACCAGATCCTGAAAAGAGTCTGCAAGGTGGTTTATGAGCTAGAGCTGCCCCAAGAGATGTCGGCTATTCATAACGTGTTCCATGTGTCGATGCTCAAGAAGTGTATTCCAAACGCAGACCAAGTGATCGAGCCGCAGACAGTACAAGTTCAGGAGGACCTAAGTTTTGAAAGCCGACCTATCCGGATCCTTGATCGGGAAGTCAAAAAGCTAAGGAACAAGGAGGTACCCTTAGTCATTGTCCTATGGCAAAGTCAACGGTTCAAGGAAGCCACCTGGGAACGCGAGGACGAGATGAGACGCAAGTACCCGGAGCTATTCTAAGTTCGAGGACGAACTTTCACGAGGTATGGGGATTGTAACGCCCGTAAAATCCTCTCAATATTTTTCTTTAAAATATTGATCATGCCTATATGGATTCTTGAGTAACATATAAATACTAGCATGAACCTTAGCATGATTTCCAATATGGATTAAAAACCTAAGTACTAATGGGTCTTACATTGTCCTTCTAGTACCATGGCTATTAGTGGACCTTGGGTAGAATTTTAACATAAATAGAAATGAGTTCCAATTAGGAATATTAGCATAACTCTTGGTGGGCTCTTATGTGGGCCTTGCCAAAAATAAGAGTAAATGGAATAAAAAGAAAGTGCATGCACCAAGAATTGAACCTTGGACCAAGAATTGATGCAAAGCCTCATCATGCATGTATTAACAAATTCACCTAGCAAGGGAGTACTATTGAAAAAGAAAGAAGATTTTAGTTGTGGCTAAAGGAGGTGAAGAGGCACCATGTGAAGAGGCACCATGCCCCTTCACTTAGTATAAAAGAGATGGATGAGAAGTGAAGAGGCACTTAAGTTATTTTTCTCCTCTTTTATTCCACCAAGGCTCTTCCTCTCCCCACTTCTTCCACCTCCTTGCCGTGACCCACAAGGGAGTTTTCCCCTTGGAAAACTTCACAAGAGGCCTCCCTCTTGAAGATCCAAGGTTTCCTACAAGACTACAAGGGCAAGGGGTGTTCTAAGGTCAAGAAGGTCTCATCTTTTTCTCTATTTAAGGTTTATAACCAAGACAACAAGAGGTAAGATTCCCTCACCTGTGGTATAATAGCTTTTATGTTGTCTTTCTTGATTTAAGATTTGTTTGGGATCTATCTTGAGAAAACTATGGAATTAGGGCTCCTATAAGTTTTGGCCAAGCACCATTTTGGGGCTTGGGATGATGTTAAAACCTCACTTATACTTCCTAATGCTTTCTCATGATAAAATAAGAATGAATTATGAGTTGTAGAATTTTTGTAGTACCCAAATCCCCTTATGAAGTTTCGGCCCCTCCCCTTTCCATGGTTAGGATTAGATCTAACCCTCCAAGCATGCTTATTATGATTCCCTATGATACAATGGATGTTAATTATGAGTTATACGAATTTCCCATGTACTTGTGACCCCTCTAGGGTTTCGGCCAAGACCCCTTTCCATGCTAGGAATTAGGGTTAGCCCCAATCATGTGTTCTATTGGCTTCCTATAACATTGTATGTATTGTATGGGCGTTACTTTAGTTATGGTACCTCACATGTTGCTTCAATAATGGGACTTTCATTTACAAACTTTCGGCCAAGCACCTAAGTCTAAGGTTTGGGTTAGGCTAAGGTTTCAAGTGTACTTGTTTATGGCTTATTATGATGTAAATATATGTTCAAGTATGTTGTATGAATTTTATGCTGCCTAAACTCTAACTTTATGTGCTATGCATCACGACCTTGTATGCTTATGTTATGTGCCTTGTTTTAGTAGGTTTTATTCATAAATGTTTTAAACCATATACCATTAACACATGTGTTGTGAAGTATGCATCATGTTTATGTAGAATTATGTATGCATTATGTTAAATGCCTTGAACATATGTATTATGATATATATATTATGGTTATGTGGACTTACGCATGTTTTATGTTGAATGTCATAAACCTATGTAGTATGTATCATGTTCATATGGATCCTACCCATGCATGCTTTATGATAGATACCATGATCATGTATGCTATGTGATAAGTACCATGTATGTAAAAAACTTATCTATGCATGCCTACCTTATGTACCATGATCATGCATGCTTTATGAACTAAGATGATGTTTATGCCTTTAAGGCATAATTATGTATGTATGTCATGCCTTATGAATTAAGATGATGTTCATGCCTCTAAGGCATAATGATGTGTGCATGACATACCTTATGAATCAAGTCTATGTTTGTGCCTTTAAGGCATAATGATGTTATGCATTAACTATGAATGATGAAATGCTAAGTATGCTTTATACCATGCTTCATGTATTAAGATCATGTTTATGTCTTTAATTATGCTATGTAAGTTCTACGAATGATGAAATGCCAAAAGCATTTCTTATGATGTAAAAAAGAGAAGAAGCATGTGAAGTTATTTTACTTTATGTATGGGCTTGTACCGGACCCAAGTAAGGTACAAGGGATGAGCTCCTTAGAAAGCCTCGGTTCTGGGACTACCGTAGCTGTCCAACAGGGATGGGCTCCTTAGAAAGCCTCGGTTCTGGACTACCGTAGCTGTCCCTAGGTTGAAGGTAATCTAGTACCCTAGTAGGTCGAGACTAGCTACCTCGCATTTACTTAGGGATGCACGCAAATGATGGATGTATGTGGTACATGTCGGGGCCCCCCCTTGATGTTGAGATTTATTTTAAGTACTTATAATTATGATTTTCAAATAAGCATCCTTATGTTATGTGCATTTAACTCATGCTAATCATTTTATGCACTTATCTCTCATGTTATGCATCTATTCCATGTCAAGTATTTTATATGCTTATGTTTTATGTCACGAACTTCTTTATGTTAAGTATTTATGTGCTTATATTTTATGTCAAGTACTTCTTATGCCATTAGCTCTATGCACTTTCATTATATGTTAAGCACTTCTATATGATTATGTGTTTTCATGTACATCTATATGCCTCCTCATGTCAAGTGCTTTATGAATACCTTCTCATGATATGCTTTTGTTTTATGTTACACTCTCTATGTTATGCCCTTTCCATTGACTATATGTGACGTATGGTTTTAGTGAGTAGGAAAGGGTCTTACTAAGCTTATGTACTTATAAGTATTATTTTCTTATACCGGAGATCAAGCAAAAGGATACTAAGCTAAAGGGATGCAGTAGGAGGGGCAAGTGTGTGTGTGGCAGTGACATGGCAAATGAAAAAGAAAAAGATCCTGTTACTCATAATTGTCATATGTCTTATGTTTTGCATTGTCATCTTTAGTTTTCATGCTATACTTTATGATGGTTTTCCTAAAGAACAACTTACTAGGAAAATTTTATTACTTATGTTGCTTATGAACAACTTATGTTGATTTTTATATCATGCTTTATTGCTATACTTATCATTGCTAAATTATGATGTTAACATGCTATACCATGATGTGTTCGTTTAGAACAATTTGTTGGCTTTAAGCTGGATGGTTGGCTAAGTTATGTTTAATGCAAGCATGTTCAATAATGTTATGTCTCACATGCTATGTCTTACATTTTTTTATGTTACGGCAATGCTAAGTTTACCAAGTAACCATGTTTAAGAATGATAGCTAAGATATGTCAACATGATTCAAGTTTTAATTGCATGGTTTAAACGCATATGTATGAAGTTTTAAATTATTCCGCTGCATTAAGATCTCCATATGCGTATATGTATGTTCGTGTAGCGCCGCCTTTCGCCTACATCGTAATGCGGGAAGGGCGGGCGTTACAGAAGGGACAACCGTGAGGGATCATGTCCTATAAATGAAGGCTCACCTCAATGAGATTGAGGTACTGGGAGCACAGATCGATGGGGAAACCCTGGTCGATATTTTGCTCCAGTCTCTGCCTAGGAGCTTTGAGCAGTTCAGGCCTAACTACAATATGAACAAACGTGAATATACGTTGGGTGAACTACTAGGAGAACTCTAGGTGGCAGAGAGCCTTTTTCGTCAGAACTCACAGGCCTTAGTAACTCAAAGGGTTTCTTCTTCTGTGCTGAAAGGCAGAAAGAAGAAGAAACAAGGAGGGTTCAAGAAGGCAACAGCATCGCAGGAACCTCGGATTGGCGTGAAGAAGCCGAAAGGCAAGTGCTTCACATGCAAGAAAACTGGGCACTAGAAGGCAGACTGTCCTCGTCGTCAAGACAAAGGTATTTCTTCATGCTTAGTCATTGAAATATGTATAGCGGTGCTATCTACCAGTACCTGGTGTGTAGATATGGGAGCCACTGACCATGTCTGCAATACTTTGCAGGGGTTCCAGGAAACCCGACGGCTAGTTGATAGAGTGGTCTACATGGGCGATGCTACGGAAGTGGCAGCAGTTGCAATGGGAGTTTTTTATTTGTCTTTTGAGAGAAATAAAGTGTTAGTTCTGAGAGATTGCTTATATGTACCCTCGTTTAGAAAGAATTTAATTTCAGTTTCTGAGTTGATAAACGATAGATATTTTGTTGCTTTTGATAACAAAGTTGTTATAAAAAGAAATAGAGAGATTATCTGTTCGGGTACAATTGTTGGCAATCTGTATACTCTAGAACCAATAACTCCCACTATGCATACAGAGGTTAATAGCTCATCATCTAACTTAAATAAGAGAAAGGAACCTTCTAAGATGAATCAGACGTATCTTTGGCACCTTAGGCTTGGTCATATTAACCTTAGTAGGATTAAAAGGTTGATAGCCGATGGGCCCCTGGGTTCATTGGTGGTGGAAGACCTCCCGGCTTGTGAGTCTTGCTTGGAAGGTAAGAGGACCAAGAGGCCTTTCAAGGCCAAGGGGTATAGGGCCAATGATGTTCTAGAACTGATTCATTCTGATTTGTGTGGTCCTATGTCAATCCAGGCTAGAGCTGACTTTGAATACTTCATCACTTTTATTGATGATTATTCAAGGTATGGGTACATTTACCTGATGCGCCGCAAGTCTGAATGCTTTGATAAGTTCAAAGAGTTCAAGGCTGATGTGGAGAAGCGTCAAGGTAAATGTATCAAAACACTACGATCAAATCGTGGTGGAGAATACTTCTTTGGAGAGTTTAGGACATACTTATCAGAGGTTGGGATTCAGTCCCAGCTAACTGCACCCAGTACACCCCAATAAAACGGAGTTGTAGAAATAAGGAATAGGATTCTTATAGAAATGGTTAGGTCAATGATGAGCTATTCTGATTTACCTGATTCGTTCTGGGGATATGCTTTGGATACAGCTTTGTATATTATGAACATGGTACCATCTAAGTCAGTCTCTTCTACTCCCATAGAATTGTGGACTGAGCGAAAGCCTAATCTAGGACATATTCGGATTTGGGGTAGTCCAGCACATGTGCTGAAGGGACATACTGATAGGTTGGAAACTTGGACAGAAGTATTCTTGTTTGTAGGCTATCCTAAGGGAACGAAAGGTGGTCTGTTCTATAGTCCTAAGGATCAGAAGGTAATTGTTAGTATGAATGCCAGATTCTTAGAAGAAGACTATATGATGAACCATAAGCCCAAGAGTAGACTAGTGCTTGAAGAATTAAGTGGGGGCGTTCCGACCTTAGGACCAATTGTACAAGAGGACACACCATAAATCACTGCACCGCGTGTCACAGAGGATACACAGGTGGTACCTAGTCGCAATGGGAGAGTTGTTAGGCAGCCTGAGAGGTTCATGTTTTTGGGAGAGTCTTCGGACATGGTCTCAAGTAAACATGAACCGGATCCCTGGACCTATGACGAGGCCCTCCAATATAAGGATGCAGATTCTTGGCAAAGGGCAATGAACTCTGAGATAGAATCTATGGATTCTAACCATGTCTAGGAGCTAGTAGAACCACCCGATGGTGTAAAAGTTATTGGATGCAAGTGGATCTACAAGAGAAAGAGAGGATCAGACGGGAAGGTTGATACTTTCAAAGTAAGGCTTGTTGCGAAAGGGTACACTCAGAAAGAGGGTATCTGTAACGACCCGCCTTCTGGTACTATGGCTTTAAGTCGGATCGCTACTACTAACTGGCTGACTAACAGATTTATGATCCTTGTTTTCATTTAAGCTAAATGGAGAATTTTAAAAAAAACTTATTTCGCTATTTACTGAACTA
Source organism: Boesenbergia rotunda (assembly GCA_024364735.1). Taxonomy (NCBI): domain Eukaryota; kingdom Viridiplantae; phylum Streptophyta; class Magnoliopsida; order Zingiberales; family Zingiberaceae; genus Boesenbergia; species Boesenbergia rotunda. Next base: position 55,183 of record JAGFNQ010008215.1, read on the forward strand.
ACAATTCATAATCATGTTGGAAGTACTAACCAGTCAAAATAAAACAAAAACTTTATTTTTATTAGCATGGCAAGATTTGATCCCCCAACCTTAGCCTTGCATGACTGAAGCACTAACTAGCAGCTCTACATCACATTATGTTATAAATTGGCACCAGTCAACTGATATATTTCCAGTCGACTGCCTGAGGCGACAGAAACTTTCTGTGCCATTTTTTTTGCTGGTCCCAGACGACTGGTAACTGTCGCAGTCGACTGGTTGTTCTGAAATCTGAAAATTCAGATTCCAGAAACGTGCCAAGGTCAACCTACTTTGTACCAAAAACACCACAAACTCATATTTGAGCTTACTAATAGGTATACAATGATTCTAAGCCATATTCTATATGTTTTCATGACATTAAAGCATACTTTAACCATTTCTAAGCATGAAATTATAAACATGAACTTTGTATCAACTTGCTACTAAAACTAGGCATTGTTTCGGTCTAGATGCATCAACAGTAGCACTATAATATCAGAAATGGTTCCATGGCCTTAAATCATTAATTTTACTACTAATTAACATGCACTTGGAATGTATCATCCAACATATCACATGTAGAAGCTAGCAACATGTCAAAGTATAACTAGAGACATGCACTTAAATGTATCACTCAACATGACAAAGGTACTTAAGATGCGGAAAATAGTAAACATGACAAGGAACTAATTCATTCAACATTCTTAATAACATGTCCTCTTAATGCAAGTTTCCAAGATTCTTTCATTCCAAGTTTCCACCATCACACACTCCACATCATTCCTACCGCTTCCGCTACTCCATTTTTCCTTTGCCCTTATCTGCAATATAAGGAAAATGAAACTATAAGCATAAAGCTTAGTAAGTACCATCCTACTCACAAAACAATGCATATCTCGAAACTCATGCTTTTGAAAACACATGTAGGAAAAACATATCATGCTTGTCATTTAATCTGGCTGAAACATATAATCTAAACAACTATCATGGCATACTCATCATACTAAGCACATGAACTAAATCATATTCTTATAACTAAATTCACATAGCATCCATAGAATCTAACTGAAATTAGCATGATCTTGAAATTGTTTTCACTTAAAGCTATTACTGAACTTTTAAAACTTATACATATAATAAGTGAAAATACTAATCATGCTGCTGTGGGCCCGGCAATGTGCTGCTAATGCGCGCATCCCTAAATAGATTTGAGGTAGCTAATCTCAAACTCATTAGGGTACTAATACTAGGCAAACTAGGAGCCTAGGGGCAACTAGGAGCCCACCCATGGACGAACTAGAGTCCAAGCACATGCCATAAAAAGTAAAATACTTTCATAAATATTCTTTACTTTAACCTTGCATCTACTAGGCGATCTAGAGCCTAGGGGCGATCTAGGAGCCCACCCAATGGACTAACTAGGGTCCATAAACATAAAGCAAGGGTAGATAACTTCATAACATGCTAAAACTCATATTAGAGCTTCTTAACATTTTCTCGAGCACCTTGCGTGTCTAAAAACTCCCCTTTTTCATTTAAGGACACTTCCTAGGCACACAACAGTGCGTCTAAACCCCAAACTAAAGGGGGAAGCACGTCCAGCCCATCTAGTGGTGCCTTTAAAATTGATAGAGGAAGTTAATCTGCACATATGGGCATAAAATTGTAATTAGATAAACTAGAACAATCAATCATACAAACAAAGCTACTTATACCGCAGGTGAGGGATACTTACATCCTACGCTTGTTCTTACAACTCTAGGGCATAGGGTTTAGGAAGAGGGAAGGTCCTTGGAGTCTCGGAGAGGTTCTAACGACGAACTACTCCTTGAGACGATCCTCTAGTGCGTCCTCCTTCTTGAATCCGCCCAACACAAGCCCTTTGACCTCTTCCTTGGTTTGCCGTGAGTGAGGGAGAGAAAGACTCGGGAGAGGGAGAGGAGAAATCGCCCAAGAGAGGAGAGGGTTCGGCGGTGACAAGTGAGGAAAAGTTTCAATAAAAAAAACCCTTAAGTTCCCTTTTATATTTATGGAAAAATTTAACTAACTTCACCTTATCTATCTTTCCCTCTAATCTATTCCATCTAAAACAAACTCATCCCACTTGCTAAGCTTATTCTTTCCTTAACTTAAAGTCTAGAGGTTAAACCCCACTTAAGCTTTTTTACCGCACATTCTATTTTTATCCATTTTTTCCTTATTTGTCCATGAAAAAATTCTATAAAAATATTCATAAATTCAGAATTAATTCTAGGATATTTCTAAAATTTGTTTTGAGAATTTTTGGGCGTTACAGTATCAATTATGAGGAGACCTTTTCTCCGGTAGCCAGGCTTAAGTCGATCCGGATTCTCTTATCTATTGCAGCTCATATGAACTATGAGGTATGACAGATGGACGTCAAGACAGCTTTCCTTAACGAAAGTCTTGAGGAGACCATCTACATGCAGCAGCCAGAAAGGTTCATTGCAAAGGGCAAAGAGCATTTAGTATGCAAGCTTAATCGATCCATTTATGGATTGAGGCAAGTTTCACAATCTTCGAACATCCGCTTTGATTAAGTAATCCAGTCATATGGATTTACTCAAAGTCTGGATGAATCATGTGTATACAAGAGATGTGACGGAAACGTTGTAACGCCCGCCCCTTACCGTTAGGCGGCGCGTTACCTTTAACACTTTTTTTTTCTTACTTACTTATATCATTGCGTATGAATCTAACATTGCATCGGAAATAAAACATAACTAAAAGCATGTGCAACGATAAGGAAGTAATAACAACATATAACATCTAATACTATCCATACATAAATAACCTCCGAAAGAACTAGCAAGTATCATGCATAAAGTAACAACATATGTCTTATTAGAAATAAGAACTAAGTCTATAGATGACACTAAAGTGGATCGATCAGTCAAGTCACCACCACACACATTAGCCCTTCCTGCAGCTTCCCTTTCTTTAGTAGTTTCTATATTGATCTGCAACATAAGCAAACAACTATAAGTATGAAACTTAGTAAGCTCTTTCCTACTCACTAAATCCATACGTCGCATGCATTTTAAAACATATAACATTTCATGGATAGCATAAAATTCATAAGGCACATAAGATACATGAAGACATATAAACATAGAACATGTGCATTTCAAAACATTAGGATGCTCTTTGGAAAACATACTAAATAATACTTTAAAATCATATACATCATCTTCTTTGGGGTCGATCCCCGGCTTTTTTACCCATTCTTTCTTTTGCACGTATACCCCTATGTAGGATGCGAGGTAGCTAATCCCAACCTACAGGGGTCTACATTCTAGGCTTACTATCTTTCAGCCTAGGGATAGCTTCGGTAGTCCAGAACTGTGGATCTTTTTCAAGACCCGGTACAAGCCATTCTTTAAAGTAAAATACATATATGCATTCTTTTCTTTTCTTTCTTTCTTTCATATAGAACATGCATTCCTTTCTTTCTTTCATATTGCATGTACTATAGACATTCAATCATTCATAATCATAAGCATACTTTCATATATAGAACATGCATTCTTTCTTTCTTTCATATTGCATGTACTATAGGCAATCAATCATTCATAAACATAGGCATACTTTCATGGCATAATCATTAGCATAAATAGCAAGACATGGAAGGACCTTTCTTTTAACACATGTAAGTGAAGCAACCATCATGCTAGTTTCATCAATACATCATACTTATAACATGCTTGTCTTAATTAAGGCAATATGTTAGTTTAATCTTTCTTTTCTCATCTTAATACATGCTGGCCGAAACTTCATAGCAAGGATATCATAGCATAAGAGTCATATAATCATGGAAATAAAAACATACATTACATAAGAGGTCATTTACAAGTACACTGGTAGTCTAGACTTCACTAAACACTAGTTTAGGTGCATGAATTGTACTTGAACTTATTCTTAGCCTTTATTCTAGTAATTGGACAAAATTCACAGTATGTATAACATGGTATAAAAGTTCATATAACATGTAAACAAAAACATATTTTACCATTAAGGTCATATACAAGCATAAAGGTAGTCTAGGCTTCATTAAACACTAGTTTAGGGGCATGCTTTGTACTCGAACCTATTCTTAACCCCTATTCTTGTAATTTGTTGAAACTCACAGTAGGGATTTCATAGCATAATAATTCACCTAACATGGGAATAAAAGCATATTTTTCATAAGAATTCATTCACAAGTGCAAAAGTAGTTTGTATTTCACCAAACACTAGTCTAGGTGTATGATCTAGAGTTCTACTTGGATTATCATGCATATGGGTACATGTAATATTTTTCTAAACATCAATACATATAATGAAGCATGAGTTTAGGCTCAAGCAACTTAGATAAGGTACTGACCCTAAGGTATAAATTATTTCCATCATGAAATAAAACACCCAATCACATGCATATCACTTGATTTAACCATAACTTCATGAAGGTCTATAAAAATCTGTTTTAAGGCATAATTTAAGGTCCCTTGGACGAATGTTACAGTGGTCCCTTATCATAGATTCCACAAAATTTCGTGGCCTAAAACATTTATATAGCAAGGAAACAATCATTAGAACAATAGCCTACTTCATGAATCAACATTTATCCATTTCATGACTTGGCCAAATTCTTCCAAGTCCTTTACATCATGGAGGGCATTTAAACATCATGTATCCATCATATATTCATTACAAAAAGGTAGTAACAATTTCATGAACTCTTCCTTTAAGTTTTTGGACATAGAAAAGGGGGTACCCCTTTATGACCAAAACTTCCCTTAAGGATTTCTTCCATTTTCTTTCACCCAACATCACAAGCAACATAAAAATCATAAAAAACACATAAAAAGCCATTATTTTGCAGGTGAGGGAGTCTTACCACTTGTTCTTATGTTCCCAAAAGATCTCCAAATTTTGGAGAAGAAAAGACCTCTTAAACTCTAGCACTCCTCTTGTTCTTCTCTTCTTTTGGTCCAGTTTTCTCTAGGAGGTGAAGGACTTGAAAATGGTAGCAAGGGGACCAAGGATTTCGGTGAGGAAGAGGAGGAAGGAGAAGAGTTTGGTGGAGAGAAAAGGGGAAGGTTTCTTGGTCGAAATGCATTAGGCATTTCCTCCTCTTCATGGCCTTTTATGATGAGTAAAGAGGCAAGCATCTCTTTAATGGTGTCTCTTCATCTTCTTTGTGTCTCTTCATCTTCTTTCCCACTTATCTACAATTCCCCATCCTCTTCTAATACCACTCCCTTGCTAGGTGACTTGGTTACATGAATATTCTTAAGGCTTTGCTTTCCTTTGAGGTCCAAGGTTCAATCCTTGGCACCCCATCTTCTTTTTGCTTTCTCTTCCTTTTATTATTTTTTTTCCAAGCCCGCATAACCAAAGCCCACCTAGAGAATGCTACTTATTTAATTCATACACATACATATTTATATCATTATTCATTCATGTGCATGATGTCAAGCATAATATTAATGTAGCATATAAACATAATTATCACACATCCACTACGTGTCAAGATTATGTCTAACATTTTTTTATTCGTAACTTTTCCCCCTAAATTCATAATATTATTCTTGCCCACATGTTCCATTATTACTACGCTAGAGTGGAAAATTTGGGGTGTTACAAACGTAGTGGTGTTTCTTGTACTATACATAGATGACATTTTGTTAATTGACAACAATGTCAAAGTGTTATCAGACGTAAGAGTTTGGCTATCGAAGCAGTTTGATATGAAGGACTTAGGAGAAGCGGGACACATCCTTGGGATCAAGGTCATAAGGGATCGCCAGAAAAGGATGTTGTGCTTATCCCAAGCTTCATATGTTGACACTGTCCTGTGTCGTTTTAGCATGAAAAACTCCAAGAAGGGTTTCCTACCCTTCAGGCATGGAGTTCCTCTATCCAAGGAGATGTGTTCGAAAACATCAAGGGAGATAGAAGAAATGAAGGTGGTTCCTTATGCTTCGATAGTAGGAAGTCTCATGTATGCTATGTTGTACACAAGACCAGATATCTATTTTGTCGTGGGCATGGTTAGTAGATATCAGAGTAACCCTGGATAGGGACATTGGACTGCGGTAAAGCATATATTGAAATACCTGAGACGGACTAGGGATTATATGCTGGTTTACCGGGCAGACCAATTAGTCTCTGTGGGTTATACGAACTTAGATTTCCAGTCAAACAGGAACAAGAGTAAGTCTTGTTAGTGATATGAGAGAAGTGTCCTAAGGCAATCGCCTTATGATTGTAAAACATTTATATTAATAAATGATAATTCACTATTTGAGTATACATGCTTGTGTATTTGATTGGGATCTTAAACTCATCTACTGAATGTCCGCAATACAACTCACAGCATAAGAGAATTTGTGATGAGATCACAACTAGTGATTATCTCTAAATGCGCAAATGTGAAGTATTGAAAATATCCCTAGTCGATGAATTGATAAAAACGGACACTATCAATTCTGTTGAGACTAGCATGGGTTATTCTCTAATCAGCTGATTCTCACTGGCTGGTGACATTGGGATGTCCGGAGATAAACATGGATGCTAGTTAAGGGAACTAATTCATTGGAGTGACTAGCTGTAAGACTTCATATGGGAATCTACATGTAGATATGTCAATGAAGATCTTACTGCGGCTTAAGTGCGATGTTCCTTTGACTTGCGGTGTTCAAGTCATCTTGGTCTTGGAGACTTATACTTTGACATCTTAAGCAAGCATCTCCAAGGAGGTGTGGACCCAGGATGATCGGGTATAAGCCGAAGTGCCCGAAGATGTTTGAACAGCCTACAAAGGATTCACCACTCCTTGCGAGGAGATGTATACCCAGGCCTATCGTCGGATTGTTACTCAAAGCCTCTGGCCTGAGCATATCATGTTTAGAGTGAGAGTCTCTAAAATACATGAGAGTAATTAGAAATCCAAAGGATGAGTAAGACATTACTTGGGCTAGGCGTGACGTAGTCAGCCTAGTGGGGACTGACACCATTGACCGTGTCCTGAACCAAGTGGGTATAAGGTGGTGAAGGGAATGGGGCACGATTCATTAGAGCTGCTGAAGGGTTTCAGAATAATTTCTTCTGAGGTCAAACCGTTGATCTTTCGATTAATTGGGGATCATGATGTACTACTAGGTGCCACTCATGATCGTTCTATAATTAGTTAATTATAGACGGCCAACATAAATCGAAAGCCTATTTAGTCACACGCACTACGAGTAATCTGAGGGATTTAAAACGAGTTGAAAATTGGATTTTCCGATCAAGAGAAATAAGTCGAATCTGAGTTAATCAGAGGCGCAATGGAAACTAAAATGGCTAAGTCTTTTGAAGGCTTTTTGGGCGAATTAAATGAGTTTAATTCGCGATCGGTTCGAGTCGGTTTTGGCCGGCCAAAGAGGGTATTAACCCTCCTTGTGGTGGCCGGCCATTAAAGGGAATTAAATCAATTTATTTGGTTTAATTAATAAGATAAATCAAGCACGATTTATTTTATGAATTATGGATAAATAAATTTGTATAAAGAAATTTATATAAATAAATTCATAGAAATTTATTCTTTTATGGAAGATTAAAATAATCCATGAATTGGGTTTATTTTAATTTTATAAAATCAATTATGAATTGATTTTTCCATAATAAGAAAGTTTATAAATTTCTTATAAAATTTATTCCATAATTTAAAGAGAAGAAGAATTAGTTTTTATTATAAATTAGTTTATAATAAAGACTTGGTTTAAACGGAATTAATTCATAAGAATTTATAGGATAAATTTCTTATGATAAATAATTAGTTTTATTATAAAGTTAGTTATAATAAAATTCATAAGAAAATTTATAGAATAAATTTCTTATGATAACTAATTTGTTTTATTATAAATTAGTTATAATAAAACTAGGCTTAAACGGAATAATTAATAAGAAAATTTATAAGATAAATTTCTTATAACTAATTCCGTTAATTCCGTTAATTCGGTTTAGAGGGAGACTTAGCAAAGGAGTTGCTACTATATAAAGGAACCAAAGGCTAGCCCTTATTCCCAATTTAGAGATTAATTACTCTCTCCCTCTCTCTCTTAATCTCTTCTCCTCTCCCTCTCCCTCTCTTGCTTAGGGCCGGCGCCCACTTCTTGGAGAATTAGGGTCGGCTCCCACCTTCATTGCTAGGGCTGGCGCACCCTATCAACATCAAGCGAGGTGGGCGTGAGCTAAGAAGAAGAAGGAGAACCCGAACACGAAGAAGAAGAAGCGGATAGCGACTCCTCTCTTCCGGAATACGATTCCGTTACTTCTTGTTGGTTAGTTTCTAACTCCTCTCTTGATCTTTCAAGTTGTGCCTATAGAGAATCTAGTAGTTCTCGTCGGCACAAAACTCGTGACTTTGCAAAGTCATCCCGAAGAGAACTCGGCGTGGACGCGAATAGAAGCGAAGCTTCCAAGGGACGCTACGGTTGGATCTCGTCCCTTACTCCGAGTTACGCGAGGTACTTGGTAAATTAGTTTACTTTTCGCAAACTTTTATTTTATGATTATGTCGATACACTATAAGGTTGCATGCTAGATACGAAGTTAAAATAATTTAGGAAATTATTTTATGCAAACTCTTCCGCTGCACGTAAAAATTTTGAATTTTACGAACTCGTATCCTTGTCGACATGCACCCGGTCCCAACAAGTCTACCTCAAGGTTTGTGTTTACTTTAGGAGGTGGAGCCATTGTTTGGAGAAGTGTCAAGCAGAAATGCGTGGCAGACTCCACCATGGAAGCTGAGTATGTGGCAGCCTCAGAGGTAGCCAAGGAAGTTGTATGGCTCAGGAACTTCATCATGGACTTGGATGTGATTCCTGGTTTGCCCAGATCTATCATAATCTTTTGTGATAACACTAGTATAGTTGCAAACTCGAAGGAACCACGATCTCATAAGGCAAGTAAACACATAGAGTGCAAGTACCACCCGATACGAGAAATCATAAAGCGAGGAGAAGTGCTTGCCGCCAAGATTGCATCAGAGGACAACCTGGCAGATCCTTTCACTAAAGCTCTTCTATCTAGAGCTTTTGATCAGCATGTGGAGGATATGGGAGTCAGATGTATGACAGTGAGAGAATAGCAAAGTCTTTAAGTATAAGTGGGAGATTGTAAGATGTGTATACTGAATGACATGATTTCTTTTATATAAACATCTTCATTTTGAAAAGAGAATCACAACTACACTAGGTGCCTATTTATATTAGTGCATGCATAAAGTCCATTACTTCGCATTGTAGATAACATGGTGTGTAGTGTCACACGGAAGATCATGTTATCAGTTCCTTGCCTAGTATAAGTAGAGGCTCACAACCGTGATGGAATTGGACAAACCATCGGGATGGTTGTAGTGTAATTAGGTGTGGTTGGTCTTGACCATAGAATTACACTAGTGTGCTTCGAGTACATTGAGCAGGTTCGAAACCAGAGATTATCCAATTTGTACTGACTCGATAATTGGATAAGACCTCAGATTTTATTATGGAGTACGATCCCTTAATCCCGATATAATAACGGGCATATATTATTAATTATTTTCTCTTTGATTTACCAATGGGCGAGATCTATTTTGTTAGATTGATAGGCCCGGTAAGTTAGGAGATAATATTAATAATATGATGTGTTGTTGATTATTGACGAAATCTGTGTCCTGGTGAGTCGGGATGATGATGCCCCCTTGATGAGCTCAAAAGGTTCAACATGCTAAACCCTGCAGGTAGATTTGATCCGGCATAATGATAAGGTTGAGTGGTACTAATCAAGGATCTAGAAGTTAATTAATTTTAATTGTCAGTAATTTAAATTAATTAGCGGACATTCGATATATATCTTAAACATGGGGGGAGGGACGTCTCGTAATATGTGGAGCCCATATGAAAAATGGGGTTTGGTGAGGAAGTTCAATTAAGATCCTTTAGTGGAATGAATATTAATTAATGGATCGGGATTAGATCCATTGGTGGGCCAAGATCCAACTCCTCCTCTTGGTCCCTACTTGTAAAATACGACAAGTAATTCTAAAGTTTAAATCAAGAAATAACCTTGTAGAATGTGACGGAAAATTTTTAGAAATTTTTCTGGACCCTTGGTGGAATTTATGAGGATCAATCGTATAAATAATAGAATATAATTAGGTTTTTTTGATTTATTGGAGATGTTATATATATATATATATATATATATATATATATATAGTGATTAAAAACCCTAATCTAGTCTTAATCGGCTTAAAATCATCCTCTCTGCCTTCACCCGCAGCCAACGCACGCAGCCGACCTCTCCTCTTTTCTCTCATTCGCGAGCCCGTGCCCTAGCCGCAGCCACCACCGGCCCGATCTCTCCTCTCTTCTCTCCTTTGCGTGCCCTTAAACCCAACGTCGTAGCTGTTCTACCTTGCTCAAATCCGTTGCCGTGCCTCCCTCTCCGGTGCTTTTCTCCCGCGGGATCTCTCTGGATCAAAGCAGTGAGAAGCAACGACGCAAGCCCTAGGTAAGGTTTCTGGTTCAATAGGTTTCCTTTGGATCAGTTGATAATGGGTAGTCAGGATTTAGAGTTTGGATTGGTGGTTTGCTTTGATCTTGGTTGTTGCCGTGTCCTTTTTGTTTTTGCAAGGGGATTTGGTGCTATTGCTCGAATCTGGGATTTGAGTGTTTTCTGATTAGGGATTTTGTTGTTTCTTGTTTCTTTGATCTGAGTTTCTTTCCGTTGGCGTGTGTGGAGGTTGTGTATTGGTTTGTCCTGGTGGCGCGATCTGAGGTTTGAGTTGTATTTTTGATTCAGATTTGTTCTTGGTTCGAAGCTGTTGTTGTGAGGTTCATGGTTGGAGCTTGGATGTCATGTTCATGAGAGAAGTTTGTATTGGCGTTTGGCTTGCTTTCCTTAACCTTGAAACCTCTGTAGTGAGCTGGAGGAATTGATTCCTTAGATGTTTTAGGACCAGCCGTGTTTCATTTGAATGTGGAGTTTAGTTTTTGGATTAGCATCCTGCGTGGTGGAGATTGTTGATCTTTCCTAATGGTGAGGTATCATGTGTTTGGGAATATGGTCTGATAAGTTTGGAACTTTAGATGAGCTGTCTGTTTTTAGGTTTGATTTTTCTATAACTTTGCCATGTGGTGTTGGGTTTGGTTGGTTATTGAGGTAATTCTATTCTGGTTTTGGTTCTGATTTTTAGTTGTCGTGAGCTGTTACATATGCTCTAGAGTGGTGATTGGATCATAGGTTAGGCTGGATTAAACTTAGATTGAGCCCAATCTCAACAGTTTGAGTTAAGATTTTATTGAGGTTTAATTAAATAATTGGGGTCACTATTAATACGTGTTAGTAGTTGATTAGTTATTTACTTTTGTGTAAATGGATAAGGATTATGCATTTGATACAGGACATTGATTTGATCTTGGACTTCTGGACAGAGAGTTCTCGTCATTTACGGACTACACTTTGGAAGCGGGTACCCTTTGACTTATCTTTTAGATATAGTCATCTTGCTATGCATTGTCTGTTATAGATAACAGTAAAATTGTATGCTTATTTGCCTTAGTGTACCTGTATCTGATATATGCTGCTGTTTATCCTTGAGGTTAGCTCCTGTTTCACTTTATACAGTCTCACGAGTTGCCATCTATATGGGTAGAGATATACATAGATGTAGTGATACCTTCCCTTTTGCATTTTGATATTGATAGATCACTGGTTATTTTGTTAGTATATCTACTAGGTTACTTGTATCCCATGATATAAGATTCAAACCTATTCCTAGCACCCGGTGGTGTTAGTTGAGAACTTAGTGAGGGTTATATGTTTGGATCATGCACCATCCTTGCATTGTTGCATGCTGGCGATCATCGGCTCCTATATAGTCCGAGCCTGTCACCAGTTACATGAGGATATGCACACACATCCACTCATGGGTAGTGGCTACCATAGGTTGTGTGCATTTGCCCTGTATTGCTCCGCACGGTCACTATTTGGAGGGTGGTTCCTGTGTGTGGTAGCAGCCAGGGATCCCTTCTCGTCCTGAGACACGAGAAGATAAGAGCTAGACTCCCCCACTGCTTGGGGTAGGAGAGAGACCTCCGCCAGCATCATGTCCACTCGGTCACTCAGGAGCAGTGATAGCAGGGTGCGTACAGTTGTCATAGCCCTACCCACGCGGATGTTCATTTATGATAGGTGGAGGGGTGACACATGTCATTGCACCATGTGCATATTTTGCATCGTGCATTGTTTGCTGCATTTGATTTTTGCACTTGATTGACATGCATATATATTGGATACCTGTTTATCTTGGATTATATGTTCTACTTGTTCCATAGGGATGTATTTCACCCTTTGCAGGCTAGATGGATTCGGGTATGTACCTGTATTTAGTATCCTCAGTATACCCTTGCCTATTATCCATATGAGACTGTATTAGTGTAGACCCTTATTGTTATTATAACATACTATGCATATCTGCTGGGTATCCGCTGAGCTTATGGACTCACACCGTTGCCATTACTTTTGATTTCAGGTTGATATCTGCCAGGAGGGTCCGAGTCGCCCGTCCCGTGCTTGTGACTACATTCGCTTTGGGTTTTATCTACTATGTTCTGTTTTAGGACCATATTACGTTTTATTTCCTTGCACCGGATTTATCATGGACTTGTGTTATGGGATTTGATTTATGGCATTGTACTTTTGAGTCCTATGTTGGACTATGTGTGTGATTTTGCTCCAGTCCTGCCCCCTGGCAGCTCAAGTAAGTTCGGGTTTTGGTTTTATGAGCATATTATCATATATGTTGTTATTCTGCTTGAATTTGAGGCCTGAGGCCGTATAAACTGCGTGGTTGTGATATATATGTTGTGTGTATGTGCAAATTGTCCGCCTGACAGGGGAGGTGCTGTCCGATTTTCTATTGGATCAGTGGCTCCTAGGTCTCGGGGCGTATAGCTCAATTGGTATTCAGGATTCATAAAGAACTAGATTTAAGCCTGGGTCTAGGGTTCGAATCCTGGGAAGGTAAAAATCCACACCCAGGGGTGGGAAGACCTAGTATGAGTAACGGCACGGTCGATGGTTGACGGTACGACGGTCGTGAGGACCGGTAAATGGGCCGGTAAATGGGTCGGTAGACGGGCCGGGTCGTTACACTACCTTAGCCCTATAAATACCCTAGGAGATCATGATACCAAGGCTTAATCAATCCAATTGGAAAAACCCTTGGCCTCTCTCTTTCCTCTCCCTCTCATTCTCTCTCTCCTAGGGCACCAGCGCACACCAAGAAGAGAAGGCCTCTTCTCTTCTTGTTTTCTCCTTATTCTCTCTCAGCGTGGGCTGCTAGGAAAGGGTAGACCATCTCCCATCTCAGCTGGTGGCCGGAACTCGTAGGAGGAGGTTGGAGAAGGGCAAGCGGTGTGGAGAAGTGGCGCAAGGCCGCCGACGGTGAGGGAGGATAGTAGAGAGTGGGCGGCGGGTTTGGGGAAGAAGAAGAGCCTTCTTCTTCCTTCCTCTCAGTCTTCTTCACCTTCCTTAGTCTCTGTTGGGCAGAGAACTGGTGGCCAGCGATCTCTAGAACCCTTGGTTGGACGGCGGCGCACGCGTGGAAGGAGAAGAGCCCGGCGATGCAACCCTTTGTTTAGGGTTTTGGCTAGGGCAAGGAGGAGAGGTTTTTGGTGGCATTGGTGATCTCGGTTCCCGGTAGATCATCGCCCACACGACGTCCGGGAAGGGAGGGACATAAGGTAGAAAGCCGCGAGGTGATCGGGAAGGTATAATTCTTTCCCAAGCTCCTTGTTTAATATGTGTCATGTCATATTTGCCTTGTCATTTCATGTTAATTATTTAATTGTTTTGATTTTGTATCATAGCTAATAATTAAATAATTGGACCCCGACCATAAACATAAAAGCCGGCGATCCACTCGTTGCCTTTTCCACAGTCGAATGCTCAAGAAAATTACAAGGCTCGATCTTTGTGATTGGCCGAGTTGTAATTTAGATTGTTCAATACGGCACGAGATGGTCGTTGGGAGACGGGTCTCCATTCAGATTAATTTTTAATCCATAGACATGGAGAGATCTCTCAAGGACGACCAAGTTTTCGCTAAGGAAACCCGCCAAGCCATACCCAATAACTTTCCCATCGAAAGACACATAATTGGAAATAAATTTTCTTAGTGTCGTGTAATGGTGAACACTTAGATGCAAATAATAGTATCCTCCCCATCGGAGTCACTGCTATGATTTGTAGGGCCGAAGAGGACCAACTATTAATTTTACTTGTCATAAAGTTAGGATAACAAGATAGTAAAATTAATGGGTAAAACCTCCTCTCACAAATGTAGAATTCATATACGTCCACACCATCGTGGCATGCGAAATTCTCGGTGTTTTGAGGTGTTGGTTATTTTTGAAAAATTATTTGTTTTGAGGTGTTGTGATTGTTATGATTCTCAGGTATTTTAAATGGATCTAGACCCACATGACCTAGTTCAATGAGAAAACCAAATAAATTCCCCTAATAATGATATGGATTAAGAATTAAATATGGACTTTGTCTCTACTGCCGAGGAACCCAAATGTGATCTGGTCAAGTTCTGTTCCGAAAAACCTAGCAAGATTAATACTGACGAGGAGTTTGAATATTTTAGGAAATGGTTAGAAGCAGACGAGACGATTGAGTGTTATCAAAATCAGGCTTCTTCCATTACTATTGATAAAATATCCAAACTTGACGAACTCTTCGGGCAAACTAATCGAGCCGCTAGGCAGGAGGTGATGAAGAACATGACAACGACCATCTTATTTGAGGGTATGCCCGTAAGGGAACATACTTTCAAAATGATGGCTTCGCTGAAAGAGATAGAAATCCTTGGAGCACAAATTGATGGGGAAACCCAGGTCGATCTCATCCTCCAATCTCTACCAAAGAGTTTTGAGAAGTTTCGCCTAAGCTACAATATGTACAGGCGTTCATATTCGTGGGTAGAACTTCTGACAATACTCGAGGCGGCAGAGGCGTTTTCTCTTCAGAGCTAACAGACAATCATTGCTCAAGATGTTTCTACTTCTAAACCGAAAGGAAAGAAGAAGAAGAAACATGCTGGGGCAAAGAAGGTAGCTGGATTACAGGGTCCTCAGGGATGCATGAAGAAGCCGAAAGGCAAGTGTTTTGTGTGCGAGCAATCAGGACATTGGAAGGCGGACTGTCCCCGCAATCAGGGTAATAATTCAGGTATATTTTCTACTTTTGTCATTGTAACATGTTTAGTGGTGATATCTACTAGTACCTGGTGTGTAGATACGGATACCACTAATCATGTATACGTTTTTGTGCAGGGGTTCCAGGAAACCCGAAGCCTAGCTGAAAAGGAGATTACTAACTACATGGGATAGGCTATGGAGATGACTTTTGTAGTGGAAGTTTATTTATTCATTTATGTCTTCAACATAGGATGATATAGTTTTGGTTTTATACAGATTGCTTTATTACTTAATTTTTGGAAAGAACTTTTTGTTCAGTTTCTGAAATATGATATTTTATTGCTTTTATTTTTAAAAGTGGAATAGAAGGATTATCTGTTAAAGTGCATAGATAGGCAATTAGCTTAAAACCAAAAGCATCTGTTAAAGTGCATAGATAGGCAATTAGCTTCAAACCAAAAGCTCCCATCATGCAATTACATATCTTATCATTTAACCAAAATAAGAGAAAGGCTCCTTCCAAGTAGAACCAAACATATATCCTGGCTCTAAGGCTTGGACTTATTAACTTTTAGTGGGATTCAAAGGTTGATAGCCAATGAGCCCTTGGGATCATTGGTGGTGGAAGACTTGTCTTCCTTAAAGATCTTTGAATCTTACTTGGATGGTTAGAAGACCAAGAGTCTTTTCTAAGTGAAGGGGCATAGAGCCAAAGGAATGTAGGAATTGGTTCGTCCTGATAAGTATATGTCCTTAGTCTATCTAGAATAGATGTAGCCTTGAAGATTTTGTTTATTTTATAAATAATTATTCAAGGGTCAAAGTACATTTACTTGATGTACCGCAAGACTGATTACTTTGATGAGATCAAAGAATTCAAGTCTAATGCGGAGAAACATCAAAGTAAATGTATTGTAACATTACGATTAGATCGTAGTGGCAAGTACCTCTTGGGATAGTTGTAGGACTTACATATCGGAGAATGGGAATCAATCTCAAATTCACTGCACCCGGTGTGCCCCAACAGAACAGTGCAACACTAGGAATGAAAAAGGTCTCCAAGGTAATGGTTAGGAAAATGATAAGCTACTATGAGATTAGCCAGATTTGTTCGGGGGATATGCTCTGGATATGACGGTGAATGTTCTTGATACTATCTAGGTCAGTAGTCTCCAAACCCATAGAAATGTAGACTAAGCGAAAGTTTAGTCTAGGGCATGTTCAGATTATGGGTAGTTCAGCACATGTGGTGAAGAGAGATACTGATAAGTTGGAATCTAGTTCACATGTTCGTGGGCTATCCTAGGGGAACAATAGGTGGTTTAATATTCCTAACGAACAGAGGATATTCGTTGGCATGATTGACTGATTCATAAAAAAAGGACTATGTAATAAACCACAAGCTCATGAGCAAAATTATTCTGAGTAAAATAAATAGGGTACATTCTGACCTTAGTACCAACTGTACAAGAGGAATATCACAAGGCACTGCACCTCGTGTCACAAAAGAAACTCAGGGGATACCTTATCGTAGTGGGAGGGTTGTTAGTCAACCTATAGGATTCATGTTCTTGGAGAGTCTTTGGACTGGCTTCTTGGTGAATATGGACTGGATCCCTGGACCTATGATAAGGATCATCTGCTTTGAAGAGATAAATCTAGCCATATGGATTTGTTTAAAGGACGGAAGGCATACCTCCAAGAAGAGTTTTGTACTTTTCAGCTGTGGAGCTACTCTATCTAAAGAGATATGTTTAGATTATCATAGGCGATAGAGTAGGTAATGGCGGTTCCTTTAGCGTCAGCTATAGGAAACCTCATGTATGCTAAAAATGAGACTGAATATCTGTTGTGCCTTGGGCATGGTTGACAGATATTGGAGTAACCCAGGCCAAGGAAATTAGATTGTGGTAAAAGCATATATTAGTGGTTGAGAAGGACTATGGATTATATGTTGGTTTACCAGGCAGACCAATCTTCTGTGGGTTATATGGATACAGAATTCCAATCAAATTGGGTCTAATATAAGTATTCCTCGGGGTTTTGTGTTTACTTTTAGGAGGTGGAACCATTGTATGGGAGAGTGTCGCGCAGCGGCTGCGTGATGGACTCCACCATGGAAGCTGGAAAGATGGCAATCTCTTAGACAGCCAATAAAGCTACATGGTTCAGGAACATTAAGATAGACTTCGATATGATTCCTGGTTTGCTCAGGACTGTCACATTTTGTTGTGATTAAAATGGTACAGTTGTAAACTCGAAGGAATCAAGAGTGCATAAGGCAAGTAAACACATAGAGCGCAAGTACCACCCTGGTGAGGAAAAGTTGTTGTTGCCTAGAGTACATCAAAGAATCATCTAGGGAGATATTTTCACTAAGGCCTTAATCGCGAGAGCTTTTAGGCATGTGAAGGATCTTGGGGTTTGATGTGTGATATTTTGAAAACAGCAAAGTCTTTGAGTATAAGTGGGAGATTGTTAGGATGTATACTAAAAGCTTTGCTTTTGGTTAAAGCACATCTACATTTTAAAGAGAATCACAAAATCACACAGTGTATATTTTTATTAGTATATGCACAAAATATCTCATACTTTGCATTGTAGATAACATGGTGCGTGGTGACGCACAGAATATCATGTTATCAGGTTGATTGGAGAAGTATAAGAAAGATGCTCACAACCGAGATGGAGTTGGACAAACCATCGGGATGGTTGTAGTGTAATTAAGTGTGGTTTGTCTTAACCATATAATTACACTAGTGCACTTTGTGTGCATTGAGTAGGACCAAAAGAGAGGTCATCCAATTTTGTACTGACTTAATAAATTGGATTAGACCTCGGATTTATATTATGGAGTACGATCTCTAAACCCGAAATAATAACGGGCACATGTAGTTAATTAATTATTACTTTGATTTATCAATGGGTGAGATCTATTCTGTTAAATTGATAGGTCCGGTAAGTTGGTTAATAATTTTATCTATATGGTGTGTCGTTGATTATTGACGGAATCCGTGTCCTGGTTAGTCAAGATGATGATGCCCCCTAGATGAGCTCAAAAGGATCGTCATGTCAAATCTTGCAAGTAGACTATGGTTCGACATGATGAAAAGGTTGAGTGGTACTAATCAAGGATCAAGAGGATAATTAATTTAATTTTCAGTAATTTAAATTAATTTTTGGGCATTCGATATCTTAAACACGGGGAGATGGATGACTCATAATAGGTGGAGCTCAAATGAAAATATGGGGGTTGGTGAGGAAGTTCAACGGGATCCTTTAGTGGAATATGTTAGGATCGATACGCCTTGCTAGAGGGGGGTGAATAGCAAATCGTCTAATCTTCTTGTACCTACGTTGTTAGTTGCACAGCGGAAACAATAATAAAAACAATAAACAATGCTAACAAGAAGGGTTTACTTGGTATCCACCCCGGCCGGGTGACTAATCCAAGAATCCGTCGGTGGATCACTCCCCGGATAACCTCCGGCTAGCCCGCGTCGCTCCTTGTGGGTGGAGAAACCTCACCACAACACCTCGGACACTATCTGGGCACAAAAGACTACTAACACGCTTTACCCAAGCGAGTTTCGTCAAGAAACCCCAGCCCGATCGAGTCCCCCTTTAAATAGACTCGGCTGGAAATCACGCCACCAGTCGACTGTCACCAGGGCAGTCGACTGGTGCCAGCCAAATTCGACCGTTGACACTCCAACGTTCGAATTTGCCAGCTCACCAGCCTCCTACCAGTCGACTGCCCCCAGAGCAGTCGACTGGTCCCTAGCTGAAACCCTTCCCGAGTACATTCACACAGCACTCGACCCTCACGACTCGACTGACTCCTCATCTGCAGCCTCGACTGTTGCCTTCGCGCCCTCTTCATCTTCGGCCCTCGTCCCTCGGATGCGCACACAAGCCTCTAGCTTGCCTCCATGCCACCCTTCACGTACGCCTCGAAGTCCGCGCCCATCAGCTCATCGTCCCTGCACTCCATGGTCCCTCAGATGCGCACGCCAGCCCCCAGCTGGCCTCCATGCCATCCTTCACCGTACTGAGGCCGTCCAGTCAGGTCCATATGCGTACCTGTACAACCTGCACACTCAACATACGCATATCAAATACACAAGGGTAAACCTAACTTAAACCCTTTTCCCAAACATCAAAACCCATGGTCACACCGGACCATCTTAGGGCCGATTGCTCCAACAATCTCCCCTTTTTTGATGTTTGGCAATTCGTTTAAGTTAGGGAAAGCAAGATAGTAGTAAATAGCAAAAACCATGCTAAATGAATGCATATGCAATGCATAACTGGATCCTATCCCAAGGCATCCCACACCTAACCCTCCAAGTTAGGAATTTTACACCTAGCCCTCCAAGCTAGGATTTTCACCACCTAACCCTCCAAGTTAGGATTTTCTCACACCTAGCCCTCCAAGCTAGGATTTTCTACCAAACTGGGCTTTTTAAAGCTTCTCCCAAGCTCCCCTTACACTGGACTTACAAAGGGTTTTTAAGAACTTCTCCAAGGTTCCCCTTACGCCAAGAAGGGAGCAAACATGCTCCCCCTTAATCTCAATTCCCCCTAAACCTAGGGTTTCATGCAAAGGTAAGTTTGGTTTCCCACTTAAACCCAACATCTCTCCCCCTTTGCCATACATCAAAAAGACCCCAATAATATCCAATTATTGGTTCTTTACATCCCCAATGATCCTAAACATAGTGTACTAAATCCCCATACACTTGTTCCTTGTCATTTGGATCCTAAGTAAGCTGCTGGATACCCACACCAGCCCTGACCAGTCAACTGCCCCCAGGGCAGTCGACTGATACTCTGATAATCAGTTTTCTGACCGAATTTCAGAAACGCGTCAGAAATTCCACAAATCTCCAAAAATTCCCAAATTTCGTGGAGAACTTTGTGGTACCCATACCTACTTGGAAAAAATACATCTACCCATGTATCTATCCCCATTCCCAAGTTTGGTACAAAACCCAAAAGCTTTCTTATGAAAATTAAGACAAACTGGAGACAACCTCCCCCTTAACCCATGCCTTCTCCTAATTTTCATTTTCAAAGGGTTAAGTTCTACCCAACTTAACCTCCTAACACCAAGTTAGGTTCTTCCCAACCTAACACCCGAGTTCTTTTCCCTTTGAACACCATTAAAGGCTTGCTCCCCAAGCATCCTTATCCCTAGTGTCAATAAGAACTCAACAATCATCTAAAAACTCTAAAGTTTGCAAGCACACTTGCTAGGATATACCCTATCCTAGAAAAATATAATATCATGGAAATATCAAGTGTGCTTGTCTTTTGGTACACATCTAAGTTTCTTAAGGATTTAAGTATCAACTTTCAAATTCGTTTCTAATTCCATGTGTTTGTCAAATCTACCCATCATAATTTGACACATGGAGTTGCCCTCAATTCATTTCTTTGTCCATATCCTTAATATGACAACAGTTTCCCCCTTTTTATCTCTAAATCCTAGATACACATGAGAAACTTATAAAACTTCTTTGAATTTTCCATATGGCCTCATTTAGTAGAACCACCATTAACCCATGAGGCTCTCCTTAACTAAACCAGCATAATCAAGGACCATATTCTATCATCCAATAGCCATTTTCATATTTCAGCCCACAGACCAGTCGACTGCCCCTGGGGCAGTCGACTCCCAAAACTCACAGAATGTTTCTGGGCTTGAGACCAGTCGACTGCCCCCAGGGCAGTCGACTGATACCTGATTTTTAGGTTTTCAGGCCGAAATTCAGAAATGTCCTAAAAATTCTACAAATCTCCAAAAAATCTGAAATTTTGTGGGGAGATTTGTGAAGCCAACATCTACTTGGGAAAAATACGTTTCCAAATAAATGTACTCCAGATCCCAAGATTGGCACAAAACTCTACTTCTTCCAAAGTGTATCAAATAAACTCATCCTAGAGGTTCTAATTCTCACTTCTCTTCAATGCATTCACTTCTCCTTGATCATAATTCTTTTATACCACTGAAATACATGGTATTCCACCATTAAACCTCAATTTTGTGAAATATAGCTCCTTTTTCATTTTTTCTCCCTAAATTCTCCTTTTGATGTGCCAAAATCTAGGATTAGGACTTACCCAAGTCTCCCAACCCTTGTGGCACATTTCACTTAATTTCCTAAGAGAGAAACTTTTGAGATCCATTTACCATGGACCCCAAAGGCTCCTAGAGCTCCCCCTTGAGCTCTTAGCCTTAGCCACCTCCCTAGGTGACTCGATCCACACTAGGCCACACCGGTGTGCCACCGGTGACTCTTGGCCTACAAAATTAACCTTTTTAACCTTGGACACCTTGTCCTTGGTTAGGTCACTCTCTTTACCCTTGCATGGCATCCCCTTGCCACCCTTGGACCTTCCCTCCTTACTAAGATTGTATGTTTTTCCAACATACTTCTTTCCATTGCCCTTGGAGGTCTTAGATCGGTACCCCAATCCCGATCTATCATAGTTGGGTTTGATGCTACCCAACACCATGTCTAAGCCTTTAGATCCAACCGTGAATCTTTCTAGGGCTTTTTCTAATGTATCAAGTCTTGCCCTCAAGGCTTGATTTTTCCTTTCTAGGCCTTGAACCCTAGAGTCCATATGTCCACCTTGGACATTCCTAGACCTATCGACTTTCCTAGGCATATGTTTCCCTTCCTTGGGGTTAATGCCTTTAGCCTTGAATACATAGGTCTTAGGCCTATCATGATGCATGCTTTTTCTAGAGTGGTGATCTACCTTGTTATCCTTATTCCCATCATTGTACTTAAATTCAAAGTTATGTACCATTAAGCAATTTTCATAATTTCTAGCATGCATGAATGAGTGATTTACATGATTTTTAGAATGCAAGGAAGAACTTGAAATTGAATTACATTTTGGCTTAAGGTTAGAAGTTACCTTCCTTACCTTTGGTGTTCCTCCTTGATGTGGGCTTCTTCTCTTCTTTATTTCTTTCTCCCATCTCCTCAAGTGTCCCAAGTTCTTTAACTCCCCTTTTCTTGGACATTTGGTGTGGTAATGCCCAAGTTCTCCACATGTGAAGCATCGAATTCTCTTCTTCTTCTCTTGGGCTTCTTCACTCCTACAACCCTTGTTAGAATTTAAATGAATTGACATAGGTTTAGATTTTACCTCATTTTTACCTTTTGGGCACTTGTCCTTGTAGTGCCCCTTTTTGTTGCAACCAAAGCATGTGATGTGCTCTTTCGATTTGGCTTTGGTGGAGGTAGAGTCTTCTTCTTGCTCTTGTATGGATGAGGGTCTCACCTCCCCCTCAATCCTTGAAGTTGATGCTTCCTCCTCTTCTCTTGAGGTGGATACCCTCTCACTCTCTTCTTCCTTTTTCTCCTGTTTGGATATCAAGCTCCTTTCCTCTTCTCTTGATGACGTAGAGGATTCCTCACCTGATTGTTCATCCTCTTGGGCTTCTTGGTCACTAGAAACTCTTTCTTCGACCTCTTCCACTTTTTGAATTGGTGTAGGGTTCTCATGATATTCTTTCACTTTATTCCATAATTCATATGCATTTTGGTACGCCCCTACACCACTCAAAATACTATTAGGCAAAATATTAGACAATACACTAATTACCTTTTCGTTTGCCCTAGAATATGCTTGTTGCTCTTGAGTCCAATATCTAGGACGAAGCTTCTTTCCGTGCTTGTCCTTTGGAACTTCGAATGGCTCATTTATCATCATCAGGCACTCCCACTCCATGCCAAACCACGTTTCCATTCTCGCCCTCCAAAAATCGAAATCTTCATGATCGTATGATGGTGGTGAGTTGATATCGTCACCCAACTTGTCTTCCATGACTCTTTTCCCTCTAGCAAGTGCTCCCTCGGCGGTTAGTCCGATCAAGAGCGGTACTTGCTCTGATACCAATTGTTAGGATCGATACGCCTTGCTAGAGGGGGGTGAATAGCAAATCGTCTAATCTTCTTGTACATACGTTGTTAGTTGCACAGCGGAAACAATAATAAAAACAATAAACAATGCTAACAAGAAGGGTTTACTTGGTATCCACCCCGGCCGGGTGACTAATCCAAGAATCCGTTGGTGGATCACTCCCCGGATAACCTCCGGCTAGCCCGCGTCGCTCCTTGTGGGTGGAGAAACCTCGCCACAACACCTCGGACACTATCTGGGCACAAAAGACTACTAACACGCTTTACCCAAGCGAGTTTCGTCAAGAAACCCCAGCCCGATCGAGTCCCCCTTTAAATAGACTCGGCTGGAAATCACGCCACCAGTCGACTGCCACCAGGGCAGTCGACTGGTGCCAGCCAAATTCGACCGTTGACACTCCAACATTCGAATTTGCCAGCTCACCAGCCTCCTACCAGTCGACTGCCCCCAAGGCAGTCGACTGGTCCCTAGCTGAAACCCTTCTCGAGTACATTCACACAGCACTCGACCCTCACGACTCGACTGAATCCTCATCCGCAGCCTCGACTGTTGCCTTCGCGCCCTCTTCATCTTCGGCCCTCATCCCTCGGATGCGCACGCAAGCCTCTAGCTTGCCTCCATGCCACCCTTCACGTACGCCTCGAAGTCCACGCCCATCAGCTCATCGTCCCTGCACTCCATGGTCCCTCAGATGCGCACGCCAGCCTCCAGCTGGCCTCCATGCCATCCTTCACCATACTGAGGCTGTCCAGTCAGGTCCATATGCGTACCTGTACAACCTGCACACTCAACATACGAATATCAAATACACAAGGGTAAACCTAACTTAAACCCTTTGCCCAAACATTAAAACCCATGGTCACACCGGACCATCATAGGGCCGATTGCTCCAACAGAATAGATCTCCATTAATGGAACGTGTTTGGATCCATTAGCGGGCCAAGAACCAACTCCTCCTCATGGTCCCTACCTTAGCTCTATAAATACCCCATAGGAGTCATGATACAAGGTAAAAAATTGGTCATCCAAATATACAACCCAAAACCCTCTCTCTAATTCTCTCTCCTAGGGCATAGCTTGCGTCGGCGGGAAGAAGGTGGAAGAAGAGGAGTTTGCTCCTCTACCTTCAATCATCTCTTGGGCGTGAAGCTTTGGCAGGATTGGGAGGAGCTCGGCTTGGAGCAGAGGAGCGGGAGGAGGGCTGCCGGCGGCGGGTTTCCTTGACTTGCGGTGTCGACGGTGAGAAGGAGAAGAACTTTGTTTCTTCTCCTTCTCCTTCTCTGATCTCTTCTTCGTCCATCATTACCATCTCTTCCTTTGCGTGCACAAGCAAGGAGCAAGGAGGAGAGGAATTTGGCGGTCGGAAAACAGGGGTTTTTTCCTTGTTGGCGCCGACGGTGAAGGAGGAGAGAACTAGGGTTTTGGTGGGGTTTGGGAGGAAGAAGGAGTTTCTTTCTTCTTCTTCTTCCTTGCTCTTCATCTTCCTAATCATCCTTTCCTTGGATCTCTTGTGGCCGGTGAACCTTGGCCTTGAGGTGGCCAGCGGTGCAAGTGTAGGGGAGGTGGTGGCCGGCGGTGAAAACCCTAGGCACTAGGGTTTTTGTGTTGGCGCGAGGAAGAGGTTTGAAGATGGTGATCTTGGTGAGCCTGGGTGACTCCGTGTCTTGGTAGCTAGTCTCCCCACGACGTCCAAGAGGGAAGGGTCATACGGTAGAAGACTGCGAGGTAAAAGGCGAGATATACCTCTCCCTAGCTCCTTTTGTTTTCTTGTTATTTCATGCATGTGTTTATTATTGCATGTGATTTGATTAATTGTCATAGTTTAATTATGTGTTAATTAATATCGATAATTAATCATGTCATGGACCTCGAAGATAAACGCAAAAATCAGCGATCTATTCGTCGTCTTTTTCGCGATCGATTGATTCAGAAAGTTACAAGGTCTTACTCTTGAGTTTGACTAAATTGTAACTTGATTTAATCGATACGATGACAAGACAGTCGTTTGGGAGACGGGTCTCTATTCGGATTAAATTTTTAATCTGTAGACATAGAGAGGTCTGTCATGTTCGACCCCGTGGTTGCGTAGGAAATCCTCAAGCCATACAAGGGTTTATCGGGCATTTGATATCTTAATCATAGGGAGAAGGACGACTCATAATAGGTGGAGCCCATATGAAAATATGGGGGTTGGTGAGGATGTTCAATGGGATCCTTTAGTGGAATGAATCTCCATTAATAGATCGAGTTTGGATCCATTAGTGGGTCAAGAACCAACTCCTCCTCTTGGTCCCTACCTTAGCCCCATAAATAACCCATAGGAGTCATGATACAAGGCTAATTGATCATCCAAATATACAACCCAAAACCCAAAACCCTCTCTCTAATTTTCTCTCCTAGGGCATAGCTTGCATTGGCTGGAAGAAGGTGGAAGAAGTGGAGTTTTCTCCTCTACATTCAATCATCTCTTGGGCATGAAGCTTCGGCAAGATTGGGAGGAGAACCCTGGTGCTCGACTTGGAGCAGAAGAGCTGGAGGAGGGCTACCGGCGTCGGGTTTTCTTCACTTGCGGCGCCGGTGGTGAGAAGGAGAAGAACGTTGTTTCTTCTCCTTCTCTGATCTCTTCTTCTTCCTTCGTTACCATCTCTTCCTTTGCGTGCGCAAGCAAGGAGCAAGGAGGAGAGGAATCTGGCGGCCGGTAAATAGGGGTTTTCTTCCTTGTTGGCACTAGCGGTGAAGGAGGAGAGAACTCGAGTTTTGGTGGGTTTTAGGAGGAAGAAGGAGTTTCTTTCTGTAGGGTATGGCTTGGCAGGTTTCCCTAGCGGATACCTAGTTGATCTGAGAGACCTCACCATGTCTACGGATTAAAATTAATCCAAGTGGAGACCTGTCTCCCATCGACCGTCTCGTGCAGTGTCGAACGATCCAAATTACAACTTAGCTAATTACCAAAATTGGCCTTCTAATTTTCTCGACCGTTCGACGGTGGAAACGGCGATGAGTTGATCGTCGACTTTTGTGTTTATGGTTGGGGTCCAGTTAAGAATTTATTCAACATATTTTGAGATCAAAATAATAAATTCACAAACATAAAATGACGATGCATACGATCATGGCACAAAATCAACATAAGGATATACGAAGGAGCGTATGGAAAGGTATACCTTTCCGATCACCTCGTGGTCTTCTACCTTATGTCACTCCCTTCGCGGGCGTCGTGTGGGCGACGATCTACCGCGATCCGAGATCACCAAGAGCTCCAAAATAATCATTTTTTCCTCTTCCTTACTAGCTGAACCAAACCCTAGCAACTAGGGTTTGCGCCGCCGACCGCCGGAGCCTCCAATGCTATGCCGGCTCAGTAGCTGACCTTGAGAGGAGAACAATGAGGAAGAAGAAGGAGATGAAACTCCTTCCTCAACCACCCAAACTCGGCTGCTCTCCTTTCCTCTCCCCTTGGTGCCACCGACCACCAATGTCGACCGCCGCCGCCCTCCCTTGCGCCCCTCTCACTACCCTCTCTTCTCCTCACCAATCACCACCAAAAGGAGGAGACAAGCCTCCCTTTTCTCGGTAGAGATCAGCCCCCAAGAAGAAGAGAAAGTGAGAAGAAGAAGGAGAACTTCTCCTTCCTCTTTCGACGCCCTAGGAGAGAGAAATGAGGGAGAGAAGAGAGAAAGCCTTGGATGGTTATTCCAGATTGTCTTACCCTTGGTTTCATGGTCTCAATGGGTATATATAGGGCTAAGGTAGGGATCAAGAGGAGGAGTTGGTTCTTGGCCTACTAATGGACCTAAACTCGATCCATTAATTAAGATTCATTCTACTAAAGGATCTTAATTGAACTTCCTCATCAACCCCCATATTTTCATATGGGCATGACATATTACGAGTCGTCCATCCCCCCGTGTTTATTATCTCGCATGCCCGTTAATTAATTAAATTATTGACAATTTAAATTAATTAACTTCTGGATCCTTGATTAGTACCACTCAATCTTATCAACGTGCCGGATCAAATCCACTTGCAGGGTTTAGCACGATTAACCTTTTGAGCTCATCAAGGGGGCATCATCATCCTGACTCACCAGGACACGGATTTTGTCAATAATCATCGGCATATCATATTATTAATATTATTTCTCAACTTACCGGGTCTATCGATCTAACAGAATAGATCTCACCGATTGATAAATTAAAGAAATAATAATTAATAATATATGCCCGATATTATTTCGGGATTAGGGGATCGTCCTCTATAATATCAACTGAGGTCCTATCCAATTATCTAGTCAGTACAAATCGGATAACCTTGTGTTTTGATCCTGCTCAATGTACTCATAGCACACTAGTGTAGTTCTATGGTCAAGACCAACCACACCTAACTATACTACAACCATCCCGATGGGTTGTCCAATTCCATCTCGGTTGTGGGCCTCTTATTTATACTAAGCAAGGAACTAATAACACGATCTTCCGTGTGACACACACACCATGTTAACTACAATGCAAAGTAAGTGGACTTCGTGTATGTACTAGTATAAACAATCACCTAATGTAGTCGTGATTCTCTTTTCAAAATAAAGATGCTCATATAATAAAAGTCATGCTTTCAGTATACACATCTTACAATCTCCCACTTATACTTAAAGACACTGCTGTTCTCCCACTACCATACATCTGACTCCCATATCCTCCACATGCCTGTCAAAAGCTCTAGATGGAAGAGCATTAGTAAAAGGATCTGCCAGGTTGTCCTCCGATACAATCATGGGGACAGCTACTTCTCCTCGCTTTACGATTTCTCGAATCAGGTGGTACTTGCGCTCTATGTGTTTACTCGCCTTATGGGCTCGTGGTTCCTTCGAGTTTGCAAGTGCACCACTATTATCACAAAAGATTGTGATAGATCTGGGCAAACCAGGAATCACATCCAAGTCCATGATGAAGTTTCTGAGCCATACAGCTTCCTTGGCCGCCTCCGAGGCTGCCACATATTCAGCATCCATGGTGGAGTCCGCCACGCACTTCAGCTTGACACTCCTCCAAACAATGGCTCCACCTCCTAAAGTAAACACAATCCCTGAGGTAGACTTACTCTTGTCCCTATCTGACTGGAAATCTGAGTCTGTGTAACCCACAGGGACTAATTGGTCTGCCTGGTAAACCAGCATATAATCCCTAGTTCGTCTCAGGTATTTCAATATATGCTTTACCGCTGTCCAATGTCCCTATCGAGGGTTACTCTGATATCTGCTAACCATGCCCACAGCAAAATAGACATCAGGTCTCGTGCACAACATAGCATACATGAGGCTTCCTACTGCAGAAGCATAAGGAACCACCTTCATTTCCTCTATCGCCTTTGATGTTTTCGGACACATCTCCTTGGATAGAGGAACTCCATGCCTAAAGGGTAGAAAACTCATCTTGGAGTTTTCCATGCCAAAACGAGATAAGACAGTGTCAACATATGAATCTTGGGATAAGCACAACATCCTTTTCTAGCGATCCGTTATGACCTTGATCCCAAGGATGTGTCCCGCTTCTCCTAAGTCCTTCATATCAAACTACTGTGATAGCCAGACCCTTACGTCTGATAACATTTTGACTTAGATAGAGCAAAGTTCAGTATGTACGCTGGCGTTTCTAGAGCGTATCCCCAGAACGAATCAGGTAAGTCTGAATAGCTCATCATTGACCTAACCATTCACATAACAGTCCTATTCCTTCTTTCTGCAACTCCGTTCTATTGGGGTGTACCGGGTGCAGTTAGCTGGGACTGAATCCCAGCTTCTGATAAATGTTGATGCAGTCTGACCCTGATTATTATTTTGGTGTTGACACCGATTTTAGTTTAGGTTGATGATTATGATTGGGATTAAGTCCTGGTCGTGGACTAGGCATACCTTGTGGGAAAATGCTAACCTGGAGGGTTAGGTGTGGAAAAGTCCTAGCTTCGAGGGCATGGTGAGGAAAAGTCCTAACCTGGAGGGTTAGGTGTAAAAAGTCCTAGCTTGGAGGGCTAGGTGTCGAAAAGTCCTAACCTGGAGGGTTAGGTGTGAAATGTCCTAGCTTGGAGGGCTAGGTGTCGAAAAGTCCTAACCTGGAGGGTTAGGTGTGAAATGTCCTAGCTTCGAGGGCTAGGTGTTGAAAAGTCCTAACCTGGAGGGTTAGGTGTGAAAAGTCCTAGCTTGGAGGGCTAGGTGTTGAAAAGTCCTAACATGGAGGGTTAGGTGTGAAAAAGTCCTAGCTTGGAGGGTCAGGTCCTAGCTTGGAGGGCTAGGTTGATGAAATCCTGGCTTGGAGGGTCATGTCCTATCCTAGAGGGCTAGGTTGGATGAAATCCCGGTAAGTGAAGGCGGGTCCCGGTGAGTGAAGTCGGGTGACTGAAACCCTAGTTAGTGAAGCCAGGTCCTAGCTTGGTGGGCTAGGTTGAAGTCCCAGTGAGTGAAGCTTGGCATGGCACGAGTTAGAGATGGGCCGGAGGCTTGTTCTCATGACTTAGAGGAGATTTGACTTTGCCTGGATCGGTCTGGTGACCGATCAAGGAAGTTGGCACGGTGCTACTTCGTGGATCGATCTGGTGACCGATCCAGTGATGACTGATCGGATTGGTGACCGATCAGGGAGCACACAGTGAGGATGGGAACCTACTGCTCGGCTCCTGATCGGTCTGGTGACCAATCAGGGAGCATACAGTTCGCTCACTGCTCTGCTCCTGATCGGTCTGGTGACCGATCAGGGAGCATACAGTGGGTTTTGGTTCTCCTTACTGCTTAGCTCCTGATCGGTCTGGTGACCGATCTGGAACACTGTTCGGATCGTTCTAGTGAACGATCAAGTGTCGCGAGTTCCTCACTATGACAGATCAGGACGGAGCCTGATCAGTCTGAGCATGCCCTAATCGGTCTGATGACCGATCAGGAGGGTTGGACTGCGAAGCTAAGAAATCACCCTGCAAAGGGGTGGATCGGTTTGGTGAGCGATCCACAACCTGGGATCGGTCTGGTGATCGATCTCGGAGAAATCGCGATTTCTGATTGAGCATTGGGGACCGATCAGGATGGAACTTTATCGGTCTGAACACACTCTGATCAGTCTGGTGACCGATCAGGAGGCTCTCTGATCGGGCCGGTGACGAATTACTTTAATTCAAAATGCACTGTCAGACGCTCTGATCACGTCTGAACATATCTGATTTCTCTACGCTTAATCTCTGATACATGATTCTCTGTATGATTTGTTGTGCTAATGATCTAATTAACTTGCAGATGACAGGAATGGATTCAAACACTCAAGGAGGGTCAATGGGAGTCTTTCCTTGGAGCAGGTTTGTCCATTTTCCATCTCAGGTTGCAACAGGCGCTGGCGCTGCTGGAGCTGCTGACTGGAGCTAGTCTGAGGGAAGCTCAGGGAGTCTAGGAGAGCTCAGTGGTAGGCTGGATGTTGCAGGTGTTGAGGCAATCTGTGATCCGGAGTGATCATGAGTTTTGATGTTTGGGCAAAGGGTTTAAGTTAGGTTTACCCTTGTTATCTTATATGTGTATGTTGAGTGTGCAGGTTGTACAGGTACACATATGGACTTAACTGGACGGCCTCAGTATGGTGAATGGTGGCATGGAGACAAGCTGGAGGCTTGTGTGCACCCGAGGGACCTTGGAGAGCAGGGACGATGAGCTGATGGGCGCGGACTTCGAGGCGTACGTAAAGGGTGGCATGGAGGCAAGCTGGAGGCTTGCGTGCGAATCCGAGGGACGAGGGCCGAAGACGAAGACGGCGCGAAGGCAATAGTCGAGGCTGCGGAGAAGGAGTCAGTCGAGTCGTGAGGGTACGAGTGCAGTGTGATTGTACTCGGGAAATCCTAGGGTTTGAGTGCGGAGTGAAATGTACTCAGGAAGGGTAACCTTAGGTGGGTGAGTACACTAGTCGACTGGCCTGGGGGCAGTCGACTGATAGAACTCACAGAAAGGTCTCAGCCCTGAGACCAGTCGATTGCCCTGGGGGCAGTCGACTGGTAGGTGGTTGGTGAGCTGGCAAATTTGAACGTTGGGGGTGTCAACGGTCGAATTTGGGTGGCACCAGTCGACTGCCCTGGAGGCAGTCGACTGGTAGCGAGAAATCAGCCCCGAGTCCTATTTAAAGAGGACTTCGTGGTTGCTGAGTTTCTTGACGAATCTTGTCTTGGTTAAAGGAAAAATAATAGTCTTTGTGCTCAGAGGTCTGGTTGGTGTTGTGGCGAGGTTTCTCCACCCACAAGGAGCGACGAGGGCAAGCCGGAGGTTATTCGGGGAGTGATCCACCGACGGATTCTTAGATTAGTCACCCGGCCGGGGTGGATACCAAGTAAATCCTCGTGTTAGCATTTGTTAGTATTTGTTTGATTATTTTTATTGTATATTCCGTTGTGAAAACTAACCGTGTAGGAAGAAAAGTGGTTCGTAATGATATTCACCCCCCTCTAGCGTACCGGAACGATCCTATCAGTTGGTATCAGAGCGAAGGACCGCTCTTATTGGACTAATCGCCAAAGGAGCAAACGCTAGAGGAGAAGTGAAGATAGAAGATAAGCTGGGGGACGACATCTACACTCCGCCGACCTACGATCATGAAGATTTCGACTATTGGCGAGCGAGGATGAAGAAATGGTTTGGAATGGAGTGGGAGTGTATGGTGGTGCTTGAAGAACCCTATGAAATTCCAAAGAATAAGCACGGGAAAAGGCTTAGGCCTAGGTATTTAAATCAAAGACAACAAGACCTAGCAAGGGCAAACAAGAAGGTAATTGATGTATTAATAAATGTTTTGCCTAACAATGTCTTGAGTGGTGT
The DNA here is from genome assembly GCA_024364735.1 of Boesenbergia rotunda. Classification (NCBI taxonomy): domain Eukaryota; kingdom Viridiplantae; phylum Streptophyta; class Magnoliopsida; order Zingiberales; family Zingiberaceae; genus Boesenbergia; species Boesenbergia rotunda. Next base: position 87,220 of record JAGFNQ010008215.1, read on the forward strand.
AGGGGCATATGAAAATGCGCATGAATTGTGAAACAAAATAGAAGATTTTCATAAGAACACCACCCAAGCTCAACCAATAGAAGATTCCAATGAAGTGAGCTCCATGATTCAAGAAAAGGAGAGAAATGAATCATCCACATCATCAAATGAAAGATCATTACCCTCCTCAAGAGAAGAAGAGGAGGTATCAACTTCAAAGATTGAGGGGGAGGAGAGACCCTCATCAATCCCGGGTCAAGAGGAAGCATCCATCGCTTCCAAGGTTGAAGAAGTCAACCTAGCCTCCACCTTCACCAAAGCAAAGAAGAAAGAGCACATCACATGCTTTCGGTGTAATGAAAAGGGGCACTATAAGGATAAGTGCCCAAAAGATAAAGAGGAGGTAATTCCTAAACCCAAGTCCTTTCAATTTAAATCTAATATGAGTTGTAGGAATGGAGAAGCCCAAGCTAAGAAGAAGGGGATTAGATGCTTCACGTGTGGAGAGCTAGGACACTACCACACGAGGTGCCCAAGAAGTAAAGAATTCAAGAAGATGGAGCATCTAAGAAGATGGGAAAAAGAGGAAACGAAGAGGCAAAGCTCACATCAAGGAGGAACTACAAGGGTAAGGGAGGTAATCCCTAACCATAAATTAGAATGCAATTCGAATATTAGTTCCTCTATGAATGTTGAAAATAGTGTAAATCATTCATCCATGCATGCTAGGCTTAATAAAAACTGCTTAATTGGTCATAACCATGGTTTTAGATATAATGATAGGACTAGGGTTAACAAGGTAGATCAAAATCCTAGGAAGAACATTCATCATGAAAAATTCAAGACCTCTAGACCTAAGGATCAAGGCAAAAATCTCAAGAAGGGGAGGGATGTGCCTAGAAAGGAGGGTCGGTCTAGGAATGCCCAAAGTGGACATGTGGATTCTAGGTTTAGGAACCTAGAAAGGGAAAATCAAGCTTTAAGGGAAAAGCTTGATAGGTTAGAGAAAACTCTAGAGAGATTCACTATTAGATCTAAGAGTTTAGATATGGTGTTGGGTGGCTTAAACCGCACCAATGATAGATCGGGGTTGGGATACCGATCCAAGGTCTCCCATGCCAAGGGGAAGAAATATGCTAGGGTAACATATGACTATGGCAAGAAGGGGGAGTCCAAAAATGGCAAGAGGGTGCCATCCATAGGGAAAGAAAAGGACTTAATGAAAGACAAGGTGTCTAAGGTTAAGAGTGTCAAGTTTGTAGGCCAAGAGTCACCGGTGGAACACGGATGTGGCCTGATGGTTGAGTCACCTAGGGAGGTGGCTAGGGCTAAGAGCTCAAGGAGGAGCTCTAGGAGCCTTTGGGATATATGGTGATTGGACATTGGGAGGGGGTGCTCCTAAAGGTCTAGATGAACCATGGAGTGTGCCAAAAGAATTGGAGATGGACTTGAGTCTCAATTCTTGGGTTTTGGCACGGTGTGTTTGAGTTTCATGCATGAAAATATGACATTGGGGTCATATTGCATGAAAATTGGTTTTTGGTGTGTAATTGCCATGTAAATCAATGCTAAGGATGCATTGTGGGGTGGCATGGCCAAAGACATCAAGAGAAAACCAAAACTAGGACTTTAGGTCAAGGTTTGATTGAAGTTTTTGGCTAGTTTTGAGTTTTGTGTCAAACATGAGAATGGTGATAAATATATTTTGGAATGTATTTTTCCCAAGTAGATATGGGTACCACAAACCTCTCCATAAAATTTGGGAATTTTTGGAGATTTGTGGAATTTTTGATGCATTTCTGAATTTCGTCAGAAATGTTGAAATTTCAAACTTTCAGAGTATCAGTCGACTGCCATTTTGGCAGTCAACTGGTTAGGGCTGATTTTTGTATCAGCAGCTATTTTGGGGTCCAAATTATGAAAAACAAGTGTATGGAGGGCTAGTACACATTGTTTATTGTCATTAGGGATTAAAAGAACCAATAATTAGCATATGCATTTGTTTAGCATTGTTTTTGCAATTATCTACTATTTTGCTTTCCCTAATTTAAACGTATTGCCAAACATCAAAAAGGGGGAGATTATTGAGGCAATCTGTGATCCGTAGTGATCATGAGTTTTGATGTTTGGGCAAAGGGTTAAAGTTAGGTTTACCCTTATTATCTTATATGTGTATGTTGAGTGTGCAGGTTGTACAGGTACACATATGGACTTAACTGGACGGCCTCAGTATGGTGAAGGGTGGCATGGAGACAAGCTGGAGGCTTGTGTGCACCCGAGGGACCTTGGAGAGCAGGGACGATGAGCTGATGGGCGCGGACTTCGAGGCATACGTAAAAGGTGGCATGGAGGCAAGCTGGAGGCTTGCGTGCGCATCCGAGGGACGAGGGCCGAAGATGAAGAGGGAGCGAAGGCAACAGTCGAGGCTGCGGAGGAGGAGTCAGTCGAGTCATGAGGGTACGAGTGCAGTGTGATTGTACTCGGGAAATCCTAGGGTTTGAGTGCGGAGTGAAATATACTCAGGAAGGGTAACCTTAGGTGGGTGAGTAGACCAGTCGACTGGCCTGGGGTAGTCGACTGATGGAACTCACAGAAATGTCTCAGCCCTGGGACCAGTCGACTGCCCTGGGTGCAGTCGACTGTTAGGTGGCTGGTGAGCTGGCAAATTCGAACGTTGGGGGTGTCAACGGTCGAATTTGGGTGGCACCAGTCGACTGCCCTGGAGGCAGTCGACTGTTAGCGAGAAATCAGCCCCGAGTCCTATTTAAAGAGGACTTCGTGGTGGCTAAGTTTCTTGACGAATCTTGTCTTGGTTAAAGGCAAGATAGTAGTCATTATGCTCAGAGGTCTGGTTGGTGTTGTGGCGAGGTTTCTCCACCCACAAAGAGCGACTAGGGCTACCCGGAGGTTATCCGGGGAGTGATCCACCGATGGATTCTTGGATTAGTCACCCGGCCGGGGTGGATACCAAGTAAATCCTCGTGTTAGCATTGGTTAGTATTTGTTTGATTATTTTTATTGTATATTCCGCTGTGCAAATTAACCGTGTAGGAAGAAAAGGGGTTCGAAACGCTATTCACCCCCCTCTAGCGTACCGGAACGATCCTATCAGCAGGTGAGCAGCTGGCGGCTACAGTGAGATGGCTGTGACCTAGGATCAGTGGAAGAGACTTAAGTGCTCGGTGGCAAACAAGTATCAACAACGAAGTTCTCCACATTGTGCTTGTGCGATCTGTTATTC